>JAOPJM010001291.1:37479837-37524049 GCA_027124095.1 Muusoctopus leioderma
CAGCAGTAGTTGATACTCATATCTATATTTACGGGATCTGAGAGGCTAGCAACCTTTCAGATCCCCGAACCATCTCACATCATAGATATTGACTGGTATGGCTCTCTCATACCGGTCAATATCGTATTGCTAAATGTATGTATACATACCGCATAATCATATATGTTGTATGCATACACTGTGTATATACTTTGTGTGGAACATGTGCAGTATGTATAGTAGTTGGATTGTGCTTATTTACTGTTCTATTGATTATACCTACCCTTTACTCCCCACTATTTGTCACAGACTATTATACATTTTTGTCCATCCTCACTGACCTCCACTCTGGCATTTTTATTTTTTTATAATTCTGACCACTCCTTACTGCTTCTTAATAATTTACATTCTCGACCACTCCTTACAGATCTCAAATCTCTGCAAGCTCCATCTACCATTCCTTTTACCCTCCTCCTCTTTCCCATCTTGTTTGCATGTGTGTCTGTATTATTGTGTATGTGTCCTTTTGTCCATCTTTTTCCTGGCCCTCACCATCTCCTTGATAGTACAAAAGTTTAAGAAGTAATTCTATCTGTGAGACAAGGGAGGGGATTTGAACATAGGAAGAACCTTGCTGTGTTTGTGGACACATTTATATTGTTTGGTGGATTGAATCATGTTATTTTTCTGTTTCTTGTTGGGAGTTAGTCGATATAATTTAGTTTATCATTGAAACTATTTCTTGTTAATGTTCTATTATAGTGTGGAGCTGCTTTATTAGTGTTTATTGCAGTTTTTAGATCAAATTATCTGAATATACTAATTAACATTTTACTAAGATTGTTCTTATCATGTCCATTACTATTATGGAATGCAGCATATCTGTCGGCCCTGTTAAGTCTTATACAGGTGGCTTCTATTCTATTTCTCAGTGTGTTTAGTATATGCTGATGAAATTTGATATTTGAACACCATCATAGCTACCAATAGATATTTATCAAAACACTCATTTCTGTGTTTCTTAATCCTATCCTCCCTATACCTCATCTGTACAGGATCCCTATGGTGATTCAAGATTCCTATATTCCATCGTTTTACTGAGCAGATCAGTTACATGCAGATGACGAAAGGAAATACCCCTCCTCACTTGGGATCTGATAATATAGGTACCATCAAAGGTTGACGAGCCATCCCCTTTTAAATTTAAATTCACAGGTTGTCTATTCAATCAACAGCCAGGTTCGATTCAAAAATTCAAACACTTTTGCACCTGAAGATTACATACTTAACACTTAACCATTAAACTTTTGAGCCTATAGTAGAAGACACATTTAAGGCATCACATCTATACATTGTAGAGTGTAATACAATGACACCGCTTAAGCAATCCATTTACTTTCAATAAACTTATAATTGAAATTTCAGGTATTTCTACTTATACTATGAACATGTGATGAAAACTTACATTCAATTTCAACCCTTTAACTTCAAATCTGTGTCTCAAAAATTTACTTATGCCCCTGAACTTATAACTCCACCCCTGATTAGCACCATCGTGAGTTACCCTAATTGATTGATTTACACTGATTTACTCCTTAATATCTTTAATTATTATTTTAATTATTCTTCTTATAATTATCTCCCTTCCAAGTTGTCTCCCTTTTAATTCACTTTCATTTATAATTAATATTGTCATTCAGTTATTTTTTATATTATATCCCTGCTAAATGATCTCTCCTCATGATTAATTCCCCTTTAATTTCAATTGCCATCAAGTACCTCCTGTTTTTGTGTATCCCAGTCTCTAGAATAAGTACACCATATCCCTGCATGTTGTAACAGGGTTGGCACTAGGAAGAGCATCTGGCTATAAAACACTACCTAAAAAAGTCTCATCAACACAATGCCAGTATATAGAAAAGTGGATGTAAAAACGATGATGATGGTGGTGATAATGATCCTTCATTATTCAAAAATTATTCATGAATTATCCCCCTCACACCATCTATTATGTATTGCTGTATGATTGCTTAATCTACATTGTCATTGTTAACCTCAGGTTAGCTCTGATTGAGCAGACCTATGGTCAAAGGCATTCCAGCAATGACCATCCTGTCTTTTTCTTATAGGCGGGGAACCCAAGACCACATTACCCAACATCTCATTTTTTAAGATAGTAGGGTGAGATTTGGCTGCTATTTCTAGCAGGTCGAGTGAACATGTAGAGGCTCTCTAATTGGCTTTGCTTAATCTCTGTCTTAATCACATGTAACCTGGTTCAACCAATGGGTGTTTATGTTTCTACACTATCTTGAATTATCTAGAGTTTGTTGATTTTCTGCCATATACAATTTTTGTTGTTTGAGGAAGTGTTCACATGTGGAAACTCTGAGTAATGGCACACATTGCATCAGCTGAATAAGTTGAATGTGTGTGTGTGTTTGTGTCTGTGTGTGTCCAGGAATTAGTAAATGTATGAGTTTATAGGAAGGCTCTAATAATCCAACAAATGAAGTGAATCCATTTCATAGATTGCGTGCACAGTTTGGGACAAACATAATCCATAATGGCCTACATGGAAGTTCCAGCTCTATATCAGCACATGAATTAATTGATACAGTGTTTGGATTTAATGCAAGTAAGTCTGCTCTTACTGTTCCATCACATCACATCACATTACACTACAGCACAAAACACATCATGTGTCGTCACATGCCATCATACATTCCATCATATCACACTTCAGCTCAAAAAATCTTATTTAATCTCATCCGACCACATCATATCACATTACTCCGGTGAATTGGCAGAGTCACTAGAGCGTGGGATAGAATGCGATGCAGTATTTGTTCTGGCGGACTGCGCTCTGAGTTCAAATCCTGCCACGGTCAACTTTGCTTTTCATCCTTTCGGGGTAGATAAAATAAAGTACCAGTCTAGGGTGGTGGACTGGCAGAATTGTTAGAGCATCGGATAGGATACCTTGCAGTATTTGTTCTGGCTCTTTCCATTCTGAGTTTGAATCCTGCCATGGTCTACTATGGAGGTAGACTTAATCTGTTGCCCAGTTTAACGGAGCCTTTAATGGAGTCAATTCTGTTGCAAGCATTTGGGCCATGTCTTTGGTCTGAGGATACCTTCCTCCCTCTCACAAGTCTTGGAGGCTCTGAAAAAGAGTGATGAGCACTGCCTTTTCCTCATGATTAACAAGTAAAAAAAAAAACATCCATGTACCAAAGATGTATTGTATTACACCACATCACACCATATCACATAATACTTTCATATCACCACCACATACCATATCATTCCATAATACCACACCCCTTTTCCTCACCACACATTACACCATCCCATCACACAAGCTAACAAAGAAGACTTGATCTGCTTGAAATAGCAGCTAAATTTACCTTAAATAACACCTTATCATCTTAAAAAAGGAAGGATATATTAGATAATGTAGTTCTAGATACACTAAATCACTAAAAAAAGATGGGATAGTCATGACTAGAATGCCTTTGATCATAAGTTTGCATGATATGGGTTGACCTGGGCTAAACAACAACATCAACATCATCCCATCACATTACACGCATCATTTTTTTCTTTTTCATATCACTTCTCAGCAATCTCTCTCTACTACCATTATGAATAATTATGGTAGAGATATACTGAACTCTGTTAAAGAAAATTTCACAAGAGATTAGATATTGTGGCTCACTTGACTCCATAAGATTTATCTTGTCAACTAACACATCTACTTGTCTAATCTGTGTTGTTTATCCTGGTTAATTATTTACCTGACTTTCAACTTCTCTTCCTCTATGTTACAAATGTAATTTAATACTGGCTTTTACCTGGTTCCAGTTTTATGACAATAAGCAGATGCAAGATAAATTACCCTCTCTCTCCCCACACACTGGAGAGAATGTATGTCTATCTCAAATAGCATTCCTAGTTGATCTGATACCTTTTTCCAATAGCTACGTGAACTGAGGCACATAGAATTAAATATACCACCTAATGATATACCTCTAGTGGATTTGAACTAAAATTAAAAACATCAATTTAATTACCAGATTCATGACATATCCTATGCCTATCACTGCAAACAAGGAATCTATAGCATTGAATATCTGAGGCCATCAAGTCAATGCTGATATCTTACAGATGAAGCAATATTTTCTTGAGAAGAATATACTGAAGTGATCCTGCTGGTTTCAACAGCAAGATGTGCCTTCCCATAGTGCCTATTTACAGCTAAGTGGACTGACAATTGAGAGTTAATTATCTTAGCCAGGAATCCAATGCTATAGTAGACCAACAACCTAATATAACCTAAAATATCATTCCGATTTCTGACTCTGACACAAGGCTACACATTTATAGAGAAAACAAATGAGGTGAGATATTCATGTCTTTCTCGATACCACTTTGACTTGGAGTAGAATTGTAAGGTATAGACATTTGGATTGATCTCAGGATATTACTAGTTCTGATTCCATGGAGAAGATGAATGGAAAAGTTGACCCTGGTGGAATTTGAACTCAGAATGTTGAGACTAGATACTGTAAGGCGTTTACAGTAGGGTCTCACATATGTTATATAGTGAGTTGAAAAACTTTGATCAACTGAAATTATCCATGAAATTAGTAGATAAAACCGGGTGTTTAACTTTTTCATTAACATTTTTAATGAAATTCACTGCTTATGATTTTCAATTAATTTTGAAAATAATCAAGAATTCGGAGGGATTTTGTAAAATAATTAACTTTCTTAAGTTGGTGTTTGGAACATATAACTTAACAAAAAGTTCTTACATATAATTATAATGGAAGGTTTAAATTTAAATATGAACACTTTAAAACAAATGGTATTTTATAATAAAATCAGAGGCGGTTTCAGGCGGGTTGGTATCAAAAAGGTTAAAATCTAAAAAACAAGTAAGGGAGATAACTCCAAATTGTTGGAAAATATAGACAATGCAGGTGGGAGTGGATCTTGTCTTTAAAGCCAACTGGTGAAAGCAAAGAACATGTTTCGGTCTTATTAGACCTCCTCAGTGAAGCATATTTTATTCAGTTGGCAAGACTAAGAGTGATCAATATATACAAAAATAGCGGGAATGTAGTAATGCTGATTATGAATATCTCGGGGGTTCATTCTGCATACTAAATATAAATACGGTAGGGTTTCACATATGTAATATATAGTGAGTTTAGAAAATTTGATTAACTTAGATTATCCATGCAATTAGTAGACAAAATATCTCACTAGGGCTGTTTGAAATCTCAAAAGAACAAGCAAGGGAGATAACTCCAACAAGATCAGCATTTAGTCTTGCACTTTACTATTTCTGCCAACTTACTACCCTTTCCCATTTCCAATACTGATTCAAAACACTTTAAATCACTGCTGATTCCTATAACTCACTCATTTCACCAATGCGTATCTCAATTTACACTTCATACAAAACATACATCATTTGAAAAAAATACTGTTTCAGTTCAGGCAAATTAAAAAATGAATTTATAGACTTTAGTTAAGAATTGTGATCACATAATTATTTCTCTTGTATTGCAGGACGCAAACATATAACTGAACAATGTGATGATGTAGCTATTCCAACACCTGATTTTTTAACCTCCTCGGAGTCTCCTCTGTCTCTAGAATATGCCCTGGCTGAGGAAGCCGCCACTGAAGAGCAGATGAACATCCCACCATCTATTGTCAATTTTATAACAGAGTGTTCAATAGAAGACGTTGTGGGCATTGAAAGCTCAGTTGAAATTTTTGGAGAAAAAGAAACTCCTAGAGCAAAAGAAATTTCTAGAATTTCTTTTGATAAAGAGCCCCAAGGTCTAGAGAAAGTTTCATCTCAGAATCTCAGTGCAGTTGAAGATAAAATGGCTCCAGAGAGTACAGCTGAGATTGAACAAGATAATTTGGCAGAAATCACTCAAGTAGCTCAAGATGAAAGCAAACCACCTGAAGAGGCAAGCAAATCACCTGAAGCAGCTCATAAATTACCTGAAGAAACGAGCAAAGCACCTGAGAAAACAAGCGAATCACCTGAAGCAACTAGTAAGTTACCTGAGGAAACAAGCCAACCACCTGAAGTGGAAAGCAAATCACCTGAAGCAGCTGAAGTAACTAGTACTTTACCTGAAGAAACAAGCAAACCACCTGATGTGGAAAGCAAATCACCCGAAGCAGCTGAAGTAACTAGTACTTTACCTGAGGAAACAAGCCAACCACCTGCAGTGGAAAGCAAACCACCTGAAGTGGAAAGTAAATCACCTGAAGTAGCTGAAGAAACTAGTAAATTACCTGAAGAAACAAGCAAATCACCTGAAGTAGCTAATGAGCCACTTGAAGCAGATGGAGAAGCTAGTAAATTACCCGAAGCAACTGAAGATGTAGATATCTCAGCAACCACAGAAGAGAAATAAATAAAAATAAGTGTTTATCTTTGAAAGTTCCATGTTTTGTAGCAGAGATTAATGAATAAATGTTGACCATTCTCTCAATGTCCAGTTTTCTTCTGACTTGCCCCTGTCCAATGTTTTATATACAAGGAGGCAGCTGTGAGTACTGGCATCCTTTAATTTTCTGAATCTTTTTACAATCTGAGTGACTTGGTTGGATAGTCCAGTCGAAGGATTATTCTGACTCTCACAATAAGAGTTTGGTCCCCTTGGAAGAAGTTCCTGTAACTATGTCCTGATTAACAAATGTACATATTTATGCACGAGAATAAATGTCTTAATTTATCTTAGTAGAAATTGTAAAGCAGTGAAGTGCTGGTGGGACAATAAAATACGCCAGTCCACACTGTCAAGTGATTAGTGATAGGTAAAAACCATGATAAAAAAAAGGAATGTACAAAGGAGATTTGGACTCTATAAGCTGCATTGCAGGCAACCCATCTAAGGGTGCAGTAACTCCAAATAAGAGTAGACAGAACTCTTTAGTCCTGTTGCAGACAACCTCTTTAATGTTGGTGGCATGATAAAATGGACTCATTCCATACTGTAAAATGGTTGGTGATAGGAAGGCTATCTCACTGTTACCCACCCCAAAAAACCCCATGACATACACAAATAAGTTGGCTGGTTTTCTCTGTTGTTGTGTGTGTGCCAGTTGATGAAGGACTGCGGCAAATGGTGAGATGATGTGAGACTCGTCCAACTCATGCCAGCATGGAAAAACAAATATAAGATGATGATGATGATGATGATGATGATGATGATGATGATGATGATGATGATGAATAGCTTAGTAATTGTTTAACTAACTTGTCTCTGTAGGCCATTGTTTTAGGGATCCAACAAAAATTCAGACAATATTATCTCAATACCTAAGAAAATAGAAATTTTGTTGTTGCATAAGACAAACAAACAACTGGATATAAGCTTTTAAATTAGCTTAGACTACACAACAATTTTCATAATAGGTAGAGAATACCGATATCAGTTTTGAAATTACACGAGACAATCTTCTGGATGCCGAATGATAGAATGGCAGTTATCATCAGTTGTAGAGCTGAAAATGGTTAACAGTGTGCCAGACAGCCAGCTGAAAGAATGGTGCTTCTTATTCTGTCACTGATATTATACTGTGTTCATTGTCAAAATATTTAGCTATCAGCAGCTCAGTCCACCTCCCTATAAGTTTGGTGATGTAGTTTACTTCTGTCAACTCTACAACCCCAGTATACTGCAGTAGTAACACTGTGAAACTGACAAGTATTTTGTTGGTTTGCAGTGCTTCATGGGGTATAGCCAGGGAAGATACTGGTCATCCACTAATCTAATATATACCCAAAGCAGCCTCTATATGGTTGCTCTATCTATCAGAAATAGTAGCCAAGTCTCCCTTAAATCACACCCTACTGTCTTACATAAAGAAGGCCACATTGGGCGCAATATGATTCCTGATATGTAAAAAGACAGGATGCTCACAGCTAGTAACACCTTTGATCATAGGTCTGCTTGACTTTGGTCTAAACAACAACAACAACAACAACAGCAGCAACATATGCCTAAGTATACCAATGCCAGTAGACATGAGGTGAAATAATTTTTTTCCATGGTTGGTGACTAAAAGGAATTAAAAACAAAGTCTGAGGAAACTGGTGGTGGTCTGTGTTGGCAAAAATTATACTGTCATGTTTGTGAGTTTGGATAAGTTCATATGCCATAGGGAGAAGTGGAATCTGATGTTTCAGAAATGACTTGTCTGAGAGAGAAAAATAAAAAGTTGAAATACATTTTTTTTTCTCTCAGGTCAGTCCCAAAATGTTAGATTCCTCTTCTCCCCACAGTGTATGAACTTATCCAAACTCATGAACTATACTAACAGGATTGCTGTGATTAATAGGATATTGGTGTGTGTGTGTGTGTCACGACAATAAAACAAAGTTAAATATAATCTATTACATATGAAATGGTATGATGATGATTTGATGATAAATCATCTATAGTGTATAGCTTGTACTCGGCTGCTGTACCTGAAAATAATGCCAGAGTATTGATCATCTATGTCACATAGAAAGGCAAACTACAGTAGGTTTAGTAGATAGGGTTCTAAGTCAGCAAGGAGAATGGATTTTAACTACTTTTTTAATCTGCTAACAGAACAGTTTCTATTTTGACACTAATGCAAAGTTCAAATATTTTTGTCAAATAAAATAACTATATATTCCTAAAGTTTTGGCAGAATTGGACAAGCATCAGATGAGATACTTTGCGATATTTAGTTGTAGCCCTTTACATTCTGAGTTTAGATTCTGCTAAGGTAAACTTTACCTTTCATCCTTCCGGGGTTGATAAAATAAAGAACAAGTCAGGTACTGGTGTTGAGTTATATTCCTATAATGCATCCTAGACGTGAATGGAATTATGAAAGAAGGAAAAAGATATGTTGGCAAATCTTTGTGGGTATAGACGCCTATATGTACATGAACCACATTTCGCTCAACTTGTACTCTTCTTCATAAACATGCCAATAATTCTATTTACCAACTTGCTTTAGAATATTGTACATATGAAGTTAGAGATGCAAATAGTCAATCTTTTGCAGCATCATTAGTTAGAGGTGACCCTAAATTAAAATATTTCAGTACACTTATCTATCATTGATATGCTAAGCATCCTGAAGTAAGGTGAGCTGAACATTATAATAACATTTATTTTTCCATGCTGGCATCTGATTGGACTGGTCTTCTAGACAACACACCATTACTTGACTTGGTCATCCTTTCTGTGAGGCTTGATATTCTGAAATATAACATCACTGCTTCTATTGCCTTCCCCTTTCATGTGTAAAATTCCAGCAATAATACACAACGCCTTTTCACACCGCACCCATATATTTACGTCACATTTCCATACCAGCACAATCACCTCTTCTATACAATTTGATACATAGATGCTCTCTTAACTCACTTGTGCTCAGCCTCCCATAGAGTCTAACATCACAGTTCCAATATGTCTTGCTTGCCTCTGTTGATCATCCACATTCAGTGCCCATATCTCAATATCAAGCAGTATCACACTTCTTACACTCTGCTTTTTTGCATGAAGAAAAAAACAAACCTTTGTTGCTAGTAGGGACAACTCCTTAACTTCTTCTCTTTTACTCAAGCTACTATGCTTTTGCTACATTCACCTTCCACACAAATTAGATCACTTAGGTAACAGAAACTATCAACTACATCTTCATTTCAAAGGTGTTCCTACTGTTAACTATTCCTGTGAATCTATCGGATAAGAAGCCCTTTGTTCTCTGTCAGCCTCGCAAAGATCCCATTTGCATGAGTCCCTACCTACTCCCTTTCTACTTATTGAGGACAGCCAATTCCCAGATGGTACTAGATTTTTGAACTCCATTTTACTTTGGTATTTGCCATGTTGATATTTACACCTTTGCTACCCACTCTTTCTAGGCTTGTCACTTAACTCTTATATCCCTATATACTATATTATTCTACCACCATGTCACCTGCTCACCTGGCTTGAATCCTACTCCAAGCACAGACCTGATGACTAGCTTGCAGCAGCCTCTCCCTTAGAAACACTTAGCTGTCCTTAATGTTATAACTCTCTATCGCCTCCATATTGAAATAGGTGTCACCTAGTGCTGTTTGGAAGTTTTGTCTAACAAAGGAATCTTTTAACTTTCACACCTTCCTTTTCTCCCAAAGTATTTGTTTCTGAATTTGTCTTGTGCCCAGCCTGAATTCACAAACCACTAATCTATGCAGAGGGAGTATATCCCACATGGTGGGAAGATATCAGGTTCACGACTATCAGCTTGTCTTGTTTCCTGGTAAGTACAAATGCAATCTGGTTCCTGTGCTCACCTAAGTGGTATATGACCAGTTTGGTGCTAACTTTCTGAAATTTGGTCATTTGCATTACAGACTTCTAAGAGACTTGATCTCTCTTCATTTCTTGTACCATAATCATAACCTCCATGACACCAGTGTACCAGTCCTAGTGTTTCTCAATATGACTTAAAATATCAGCTAAGATGACAATATTGTTGTCATCAATTCTCTAAGGTCTTTATAGAGTCAGTCATTTTGCCCACCCTTCAATTCTATTTGTTGGACATACAGAGATTACAGAGATCACAATAATGTTGCCTATCGCTAATCTGATTTAACCATGCTGTCATCTATTCTGGCTACCCACTTATCTGTTAAAAGTATACCGACACCACCTATAGCAGAGTTGTTACTCCTCAGAAGAATTTATCCTGTGCTCCTTGCATTTGAGAAATCTGAATGAAACACTTCTCCTTGCACATAACATACATCCATCCCACTTATCTCCACACCAACATTGATAGTAGTCAAACTGAAATTAAGAATCTGAAAAAAAAAAAAAAGAAAGTCCTAACTGTAGGTGGTGTGATTTGTTGATGGTTGAGGAGTGTTCATACCTGACAACACACCTACTGTGTGAACTATTAACATGACACGTGTCACTCCTATTGTTGTGGCTTTGGTCAAGACAAGAGCTGAATAGAGTAAGTGTTAACTAGTAAAAGCACATGCTGGTGTGCAAGTACAGAGGTCAGAAGCTAGCAGTTGTTCACTAGTTGAGTGTACCCGCCCGCCATCCTGGTGCTACACATTCATGCCACAACTCATCTCCACATTGAAATTCAAACAAGGGAGATAGGTATAAAATCCAAGTGCCTGACTTTGCTGAGAGCTAAAGCATGCAACTATTTGGTCTGTCAACTTGTCCCCATTACAAGCAGAATGGCATTTTGCCAGCTGCTGGCTGGTCAGTTAAATTTTACAGGACAGTGCCACCTATCATGCTGTAGATGGTAGCTGCAGCCAGCTTCCAATTTTTTCTATCCAAGCATGTTCACCAATGGTCTCTTCATTGGAGATTCATGTGCACAATCAGATTGAAACTGTTTTGTGAATGCTTTGCACCCTTCCTGAACGAGGAGCTGATGAGCTACCTGGCTATCAACAACAAGGTAGCTTACCCACACTGCAGTACTGACATCTCAGTAGTAGTTCTTGTGCAGGTGAAGTGTATTGCACTTTGGTTGTTCCAAAGCTTGTCTCAAAGCTCAAGCCACATAAATGTAATTTCATGCTGTAAACCAATAATCTCAGTTCTGTTAACACTCTTGGTGTTATAAATCGAGGTGCTGTGCTCCATGATTGACAGAAATTTAATGGCTGCATGCCTTTCCTAGGGTGAACCACTAACAGAGTAGACTGGATATATGTTGTTGTGTAGCCCCAGGCAGGCTCTGATCAAGCAGACCTGTTGAATACAAGTAGATGGCCAAATGACCTACAGATCTATTATGCTGGGCTGGATATATCTATAGTACTGCTGACACCAGGGAGACTTCTTGCAAGACTAAGGCTCCTCTCTGCCATAATCAGTTTTAATTCAGAGTGGCTGCTCTTTTAGACAATGTGGTACATCATCATCTTTTTACGTTCGTTTTCCATGCTGGCATGGGTTAGACGGATGATTTCGGACCGTGTTAGATCCTGATTTGGAGTCAACACTCTCCTAGATGAGCTGACGGCCCATGTCCCATTTCATTTGGAATGTTCTCTACAGCTGGATACCCTTCCTATCACCTACCACTTTACAGAGTGTACTGGGTGCATTTCATCATGACACCAACACTAGAAAGGTTGTCATGTCCAAGACACGACTAAAGAGTCCTGTCTACCCTAGGTTGTCTCTGTTCAATAGCCAAGCACTTTTGAATTTTATCGTGGCACCATCACTAGAGAGGATGCTTTGTCTCTTGTAGGCTACAGAGTCCTCTCTACTCTACATAGTCGTAGTTCTTTGAGGGTAAATATAGTACCTTATATATAAACACCATATATAAAGAACAGTATATTATGTTTGTAAATAGTTCTGAAAATGTGAAATAATGTAGAGGTGTATTAGTAGCACTTCTGCCTCAGTGTCTTGCATTACTCACCTCAAAACACTCCTCTTTACCAAACAATACACACAGCTCATTTTTCCATCTCCTTAGAACTGTTTTCTTTACCAGAGTTCCTTATATCTTTGTTAACTTCCAGCCCCCAAACCCTCCAAAAAACCCTTTTATAAACTTTGTGTACCTACACCATAAACTCAGGAGGGAATTATCAAGATTAGTTCCCTTTCATTTTTGAACAATCAGATGATACAAAAAGCTGATATTTTAAATACTTCAACATGGGTTTGTAGTTACAGGTAAGGTTTTGAGATACTCTTACAGGAACAAGATTACAGAAATATCTCAAGTAAACTGACATTATTAACACACACACACAGGTAGAACATTACAAAATGACATAGCTGTATTAAAGTCTAACTTTCTTCCTGTTGAAATGACTGAAAGCAGTGACAACAACAGAATAAGATTAATTTCATAATTTTATTGGACATCAGATGTAATAAAATAAGTCCAGCAAATTTCATAGTACACATGACAAAATTGCTAAAATATGTCCAAAATAAGAGAACTTAACAGTTGTTTAAAAAAAATAAAAAATAAAAATAAAACAAAACAATGACTGTGGTGATGACAGTCTGATAAAAAGGAGCTAATAGTTAACTTAATGTTGATGTTTGTAGCCCACCCTGGAATAAAAAGATTAAGAAAATGGCGGGGAGGAGAGAAAAATAATGATATATAAATAAATAAAATATCCACAAAGCATAAAGCTGTAACTAAAGACATGTTGAGAACCATGTTGTTATTGATTCTGCTATTAATTTGGTACTGAAAACAATTGGCATGATGGGGAAAAGGAGGTAGTGAGTGAGAGAGGGAGGAAGGGAATGAAGAGATAGAGAGCAAGAGAGGGAGAGAAAGAGAGAGAAAAAAAGAGCATTTCTATGTGACAAGTGGGGGAAGAAGTAGAACTGGCAGTGGGTATAGGTAATGTTTAGAAGCAGATTTGGTGATAAGGAAAGGTGAAACATAACAGGCAGAGATCAAATGTAATCAATTTGGAAACTGAAGGAGAAATGTGGAAATCAAGAGACATTTAACATTTCTCTCATATTCTCTTTATACTGCACATAATTCTACATTAAATATAAATGTTATTATTATGAGAATACACACACCTAAGTAAATAAATGCATACATAGATCATTTCTCAAATAATGTATACATATTAATGATAGCTGTTAAAGAAGTGGGGAATTCCTGTTCCACATTCAGCTGACACTGACCTCCTACCACTTTTAGTTATGGGGTAATCTGAATAATAGATAAAGGGCTAAAAGAAGCAAGCAGTTGAAGGGATATGTGGAACCATCATGGCACACATGTTGGTGGACGGGTGCAGATCACTTCTGTAACGTGAACAGCGAGCAATTAGAAAAATCTATATTAATTAATCAACTGTCACAAGCAACTACTTCTCTGTACACCAAATGCAGTATATATATATCTTTGTTATGGTATATAATCCATTGTGATATTATGAGTGTACACACGTTTTTTTTAGACATCCTATGTATGTGTGTACACACACATGCATTCATAATGTACAGAAACATTTTTAAATGCAGTTACAGTCCTTCAATTTTACATGTATGGTCAAAGGCACAACTAAAATTGATTTTGTTTTATCAAAACATGTATTAAATTAATTTACATGATTAGCAATGTGATAGCAACCACATATTTTCTCAATTAACTTAGTTAAAAAAAAATTTTTAATCTGAAAATACATGTTAGAGAAAAAACAACACAAAGAAAAAAAAAAGAAATCCTGAAGACAAACAACTGCCACCCTGGAAACCTATAGTTGTGTCTTCAACCATATCTATGTAAATATGAGCAAATTCTAGCTAAGACAGTTTCCAAAATACTAACTGGTACTGAGTAATTTAGTGTTAGACCTAATGGAGAGAGAGAGAAAGACAATAAAAGGTTTTAAATGATTAACTGCACACATACTATAGTAAGATGGCAATGTAAAACTGCTGGAGTAGTATAGCTACATTGATTATATGGTAAACACTAATTCTCAACTGACCATTGAAGTTAAGCATTGCAGCACGGATGTCCTGTATAATTATGTCAAAGTTTAAGGTAAAGGGATGGGGGGAAAAACTGGCAGGAAATTCTTGAAGACATAAAAATCAGAATGTAAGGAAAATATGTTGTAAAATTATTTGCAGAAACATTAAGTTGATATTGTTGACATGAAAATTGGCAAAGTTATTAAAATAAGTCTTTCTACAGTTCATTACCTTGTATGAGAAGCCAAATATAGAATTGAAACTGGCTCTAAGAGAATCCACTGAGTATTAGGTGACAGTCTTAAACAAGTCCTACAGTTTTACTCACTGTAAATTAAATTAAACCAGTTTTGGTGGTCTATTTATTGATTTTTTGTTACAGTCTTACTAAAGATAATTAGTGTGTATGTGGAGGAGAAGGGGGAGGGGTCATACAATAATTTGCACATTCAACAAACAATCTTCAGCATTTTAAATCTTTTTGTTCACTCAGCAATTTCTGACCATTCAAGTCACCAAATTCTCATTTAAAATTAGTGTTGCTTAACTTTTGAGATCAGCTAAGTATTGGTTTTCAATAAAAATTATAAAAATAGTTTTATGTTTTTTTTTAGACAAAAAGAAAGTAAGTTAGTACAAAAAAAAGGAAAGAAAAGTAGTTAGTACAAAAGAGAAAGGAAACAGCCTCCAAATATAGTAATGTTACATACATGCCAAAAACAGTACTTTAGGAATATATAGTAGCAATACAAATTTGACTGCTTTTTTTGTTGTTTTTTTGTTTTGTCCTTGTCATTTTATTTATTTCTCCCCAATATCTTACAGCCATTAGTTGGTATGAAGCATAATCTTCCTGTTCTCACATCTCTTATGTTTAGAGACTTTCTATTAAGACATAGTAAAAAGGAAAGAGCATGATAAGGTTTACTTATCAGTACAAGAGAAAGAAAGCTTTTTATAAATTATACAAGAGACGTATAAGAAATATTCAGTATACTTTCATCTTCAGAAGCAAATTGCTATCTGTCAGTGAGTGAGATAACATGCTTTGTAGCAGCAAGCAGTATATACCACGTGATACATATGCTTCATTAAAATAAAACTCTAAAGGTTACAGGAAATAAACTCGGCAATTTTGAGCTCAACTTTCCCAACAGGTTTCAGACAAGTAAATAGAAATGGTTGGGATAACTGACTGTTTGCTCTATAATAATAATAATAATAATAATAATAATAATAATAATAAATAAATAAATAATAATAATAGTACAATTTCATCTAACTTCTTGACAAAAGAAGTAAATGAAACGCAGTGTAAGATAAATTTATAATTCAGTAGAACTGGTGATACTTGAGTTACAATGAGTTAAAATGCTCAAAATTTAACCCAAGGTTGCTAATATGTAAAAATGTGTTTAAAAAAATCTCATACTAGTAGCAGTCCATTCAAGTAAAAGTTGAAATGTTTACAAGGTTTATTACTTTATAATTTCTACAATCAAACAGATATAGTAATTAGTTGATCATGATAATTATACAATATATTGACATATACATCCCAAGGGCACCAACATGTTCAGAGTCCCGATTTGAAAAGATCTCCCCTCAGCCAATAATGAGTTTTGTAGATAAATGTTTACAAGTTATGGATATATGCTGTACAGAATGGAGACGCTTAAACATCCTTATAAAACTAGAGTAAAAGGTTCAAGAATGTTTCAGCAGCATTTTTATTTTTTTATTTTTGGTTTTTGTTGTACTTTTATGTTCTTTTGTTTGGGTTGAAATAACTAAAACTTTAGTGCAGTACCTTATAAAATCATCATATACACAGACTGATTCGATAGCATAGATATATGCATGTGCACACAAACACACACATACAAGTACATACATCCACATAGAACATATGTCATCACACAGACAAAGCAAACAAGCCATTTTTACAACTGCTTCAGTTGTTAAACCCACCTATTTATTACAACATACGAAGTTAGAAGTCAATATCTAGTCAGGACAAGAACTTTTATTAAAATATGGAGTTAAATAAGAGTAGTAAACAAACCACAGACAAAAAGTTGCAGCCAATATAAATATATGGACAGTTAGAAAATCGAAATTTCTAAGCAATGAAGGGAACAGATTTAAATAGAATTCTTTATCACAGTCCTGAAATGAATAAGATAATTTATTAGAATTAAAAATGCAAAACTGAAAACCAAAAGCTCAATCCACCAATTCATAAATATAGGAGAAAGTCAACTTCAAAGAATACAAGATATTGTTCTACAGAGAGAAGGTGTTTATATGTTAAGCAACACATGATCCAGGTCCTGTTAGCTAAATATTTTGATTCTCTTAATAGTTCTGAAGTATTTAAATAGGTTCATCCAATGTTTATAACAAATAACCAAATTAAGTTGGCTAGTAGTCTGAAGAGAGGTAAGTATAAGAAACTTCTTGGATATTGAAAATAAATTGGGAGAGAATTTAGAAAACTGGGCAGTTCCTTAGCAGTCACGAAAAAAAAAAAAAGCTATGAAAATGGAATATAAAGTCAGGAATATAACATAATTTAGAGGCTGGAACCTACCAAACATCTCCTTGGGTGTTAACAGCACAAAACATAGAGTAAAGAAGCAACAGTTGACAGACGTCAACTGTACTCAGTGACATTGCAATATTTCAGTGTCAGAATTTGCCCATGACTCTACAATACATCTGGGAAGACTGGAGCAATGAAGAGAGGTAGCAAAGGGGGAGCTGGAATTTCATTTATTTTGTATTTCAAACAACATATGATAGATGTATTCTTCGCAGTACTAGGATGTCAGATAACACAAGGTAGGTGAACATGGTGTCGGACAATAGTACATGAACAAAGGGAATAAAGAGTGCCTCAGGGTCAACATTTATATGATGAGGTAAAGGTAAGACTAGTATGGATTCCAACTGAAGGTAGAAAGAATTATTGTATGTGGTATACCTTTAAGTAGTATGGACTATAGTGTGTGAAATGAGTGAGGGGAATATGATCTATACTGTAATAGAAGTGATAGTATGGACTGTAGTGAAGTGGATGTAGTACAGACTGTAGTGAAGTGGATGTAGTACAGATTGTAGCGTGATGTAGCTGAGAGTAGTATGAAGTGCAGAGTGTCGGTGCGGTGTGATGTAGGCTAAGGGTAGTAGAACATGCAGCTGAAAACATTACCCACAGAACCTGAAACTGTATCAAACATAGGAATGGGACATCTTCCAGTTCATAAAGATCTAAACATACAGAAGTGAACATCTACATCATAACAACACTCACAAAACAGAATAACTTCTAATTAGACGGCACTTTTTACATGAAAACTAATAAAACATAACCTATCATCATCATCACCACCACCACCAACATCTTTCCCATTTTTACATCTGTTTTCTAATGAGGCACACGTTGGAACATAGAGGAAAAAATGCATGAAATTGCTATAACTGAACAGAAAAAGACATATATATATATATATATATATATATATATATATATCATCTTCATCACTTTATGTCCGCTTTCCATGGGTAGCATGGGTGATTTCAGTCTGAGTCAGTTCTTATTCAGAATCGCCACTCTCCCAGATGGGTGTGGGAACCATGTCCCGCTCGTACATTTCATTTGGCTTGGTTTCTATGGCTGGATGCCCTTCCTAATACCAACAATATATATATATATATATATATACAATGGAAGATGCTTATTATAATAACAGATAATGTTATCAAACAGTTATTGTTAACAAAATTAGTGGGTCCCAAATATGTTCAGGATATTGTTATATCCTCTGCTTAATGTTATTAGCTGATTATTGTCATTTAAATGGCTCTATCCTTAAGTAATCACATTAAGTGGCTTCCATTGAATATATATATATTGATTTAGGAGCTAAACATGAACTGTGAACGTTTTTGCACACAGAATGACTGAAGATGGTAACAGTAGATAGAGCGAGATACTAGAAAGCTGAACTGGACTGATGTAAGTAAATTTCGAATGTAATGAACAAAATGAACATCAGTTCACATTACTGGAGGAAAAACAGAAATTTGAGTTTCTATTAGGGAATATGATAGGAAGAAAATGTATCACCATTATGGTGTACAAATATAGTTAAAAAATGAAGCAGAAGAGAGAGAAAATAAACCAAAAATATAGTGAGAAAGAGAGAGGGGGGTGAAAGTAGAAATAGTTTTGAAACCAATTGACAATAATTAAGATGAAACTACCTCTTTTTGAAAATAATGACTGAGGGAATAGGTATGAAGCAGGGAGTTAATAAAATTGTTTGCGGAAAATTGGAAATATAATGGGGACAGGGGGGGATTAGGTCAAATTGACATTGAATGGAGAAGAAGAGTCAACTAATCGCTCTTACCAAATAAATGTTTTACAAAACATTTTTAAAATATGACACACACACACACACAAACACATGTATTTTAAACTAAGTGTGGTTGTAGACACAAAGGTAGTATTGAAAGAGTATCAAAATTAGAGTAACTAACTACTTTTGATTTTCATTCATGTTTTGTGTTTGCATCTATACTAGTTTAAAATACATGCGTTTTATGATCAATCCTAGATTAGGGCTCAAATAAAATAAAAACATCAAACAATTATACTGTGATATTTGCAGCCTCTCAGTACCTAGACTGTGATTAAAACGAAGAAAAAACACCTGGCCCAGAATTATGGAGGGATAGAAGCCAAGCTCCCCAAAACTAGAGGCCTGAGATGATACTATTTTTGTGAAAAACAACAGCAACAATACAAGCATTTAAATGTGAAAAAGGACAAGAAAAAAAGAAAAGAAAAACCCAAAGAAAATGAATTAAAATCAGGAATGAAAACTAAAATCACTGTTGTTGGTACCAAGTATAAAATTGGTCCACTAAACTAAGAATAGGATGGGGAAATTAGTACAGACTATGAAACATTAGCAAGAGAAACACCTGGTGTTAGTCAGTGGTTACTTCTTGCTCAGTTGAGGAGTGATTATGTAACAATTTATAAAAAATAGAAAATAACCAATCATTCAACCAAAGTAGACCAATAAGATTGCAAAACACTTATTCCTCTGGATGAAGAAATTGGTTCGTAATTTTTTCTTCTCCTTCTCATGTGATTTAGGTGATAGTTTGCAAATTTGGACAAATTTGTATGCCATAGGGAGACGAGATAGATAGATATCTACACTAGCTGGTTTCTCTGTGTGTGTGATTATTGTTTTTTTATGCCCATTTTTTTCATGCTGGCATGAATTGGACATATATACACATGCACAGATAGATGCATATCTAGTGCATATAATGAATTTATTACTTAGTAACAGCTAAGCACTATTTTAGATAGAAATTTCCAACTAAAGATCAGGGACTGTTAGTATTGTTAATGCCAGTAGGGTTTTGAAACAGTTCCTAAAAAAATGTTCAATGCTTAGTAATTAGATGAATAAAGCTGCTGTATAAAACACAACAGGTGTGTATATTCATCAAGTTGACAGAAGCTATGCATAAAATCAGCTTACAGGGCAACATGTTTATTGCAGTACAACATTGGAATGACACAGGTTGACTTTAAAAATCCAAGAAATGAAGGTGAGAATTACAAACATGAAGATATCATACATTGCAGATTTAGGGTTAAACATTTGGATTGTGTGAGAGTGTAAGTGTCTGTGTGTGATTTTGTCCTTAATTGAAAATCATGATTTACAAAATCAAACTTAGCAAATCTCCATGTGTCAATATATATATATATATATAAAAGACAAAGAGAGAGCAGAAGGGAATAGTGGGAATATAAAAGAATATATAAACTGACAGAATGATGTAAACACATATATCCATACTTACATATATAGGCACATGCACATAGGGGCGCGCAAACACATACACACTCACATATGTACATAAAACAAAGCAGTTTGGAATGACCAAAAACAAGCAGCATTATCATCATTAGTAGAGATTTGACATGAATTAATGAACCACAGCAGTCATTAAGACTATCAGAACCTACACAGTAAGTCGTGTGTGTGGGTATGTGTATGCATGTGTGGGTGGGTGGGTCAAAGGTTAAAATAGGTGACAAAATTGTGAGACTGAACAGTTTTGGTTAATTGCGACTTGTTCAAACATGTTTGACTTACAGAAGACAGCAGCAGAAGAAGGGTCAGGGGTAGCTGAGAAACAGATGTTACACTACATGTATATATGTTTATATATGTGCATGTATAGATGGATGTATAGATGGATGTATATATGTATGGGTGGACTAATTAATATGTCCGTCAGGTTAGGTCACACAAAAATAAAGAAATAAATAAAATGGAAAGTAAGGGGAAAATAAAATAGAACAGATACACAAAGGTGAAAAGAAAAACAAAAAATAAAGGCAGAGAAAAACAAGGAAGCATTTGCCAAGGTGGTTAGATATTATAACAACAGATTTATTAGGAAGGAGGAAAAAAAAATCAAAAAAAAATCAAAACATAAAAAAATAAAACAAAAATCAATGAAAAATAGACATCATTAAATTAGTTTCCTAACATTTAAATTAAAAATGAAACAACAACAAAAAACAAAAGAAAATAATACAATACAAAACAAAAAGAAACAAATTAAAGAACTCCCAACCCTTTGGTTCCACACCACGCCATATCATATATCTTTTATCATATACATAATACTATTATTGAAAGTTTCTCAAATAGTTTATTGAAATTAAAAAAACAAAACAAAAAAAAAAACAGAAAAATTAACAAAACAAAATCCAACATATTGGTTTTGTTTTATTAGGCTCAAAGGCCCTATATGTTTGGGAAGAGAGGGAGGTATGACAGTTATGCCTTTCCCAAGAGCATTAGCCGATGTGTGTATGTTGTGTGTGCGTGAAGTGAAATGGCTTCAAACCAGGAATCGAAACCATGTCACAATCTCGACTCAACTCGACAGTAACATAAAGTCTTGCTGTATGGTGCCCGCCACAACATAATCCAACATAATCATTGGAAGAAATATAGGGAGAGACTATTACACAGATAAATATACATACATACATATGTACGTACATATATAAATGTGTGTGTGTGTGTATATACATACATATATACATACGTACACACACACACATATATATGTGTATATAAGTATATATATATACACGTGTATATATATATGTGTATATGTATATATATATATATATGTGTGTGTGAATATAAAATAAACCCCGCCCAAAATAAAAACAATAAAATATACAAATAAAACACATGTCCCACCCCTCATACACTTAAAAACCTCCCTACAGATCATTCCTGTTCTTTTTTTTTTCTTCATATTTTCATTTAGTAATTGTTTTGTTGGTCTTTCAATGTAGTCAGTGTTACTAAGCGACAGTCGTCAAGACAGTGTGTAGACAGATGTACATCTGGTGTCTAGATGCACACCTGTTGTGTAGATACATTTACAACTGGTGTATAGGTACATACATATACATCTAGCTTGTACATGTACATGTACATAGATATATTAAGTTTTCACGTATAGATAGATACATACAATGAGACGTTATCAGCTCTGTTCAGCTTTAGTAGTAGTAGCAGCAGTAATAGTAGTGGTGGTGGTAGTAGTAATAGTAGTAGTAGCGGCAGTATATTGTCTTCTCTCTGTTTCTGTGAAGGTGTATGTATGTATGTATTTGTATATATGTATGTGTGTGTGTGTGTTTGTGTAAAATACATGTATGGTGCCCACATCTGGCATTTTCACTGACAGATGATACATTCACTGACCCATCAATGAAGGTCTTCACCTATTAGGTTTATCATACAGTTGGTGTCAAATCTGTCAGTGGAGCAGCTGCTGCACCTGTGTTAATGTGTATGTATGTGCATGCGTATGCATGTGTGTGCGAGACAATTAGGCAAGTAGTCGGTACATTGAGATAGTCGTACAAGTTAATGTGTACTTCAGCTAACTGGAGAAGGCATAAACAATGATAAACTTAGTGCCAATGCAGCTTTTGAAATTGTTGCAGACACAGACACACACACACACATCACACACACTAATGCTTGAGTTCAAATGAAAACGAGTATAGAGCACTTTTAAATGATAATGTACTAATAAGAGCAAATGATAATATAATATATATGCTTGTGTGTGCAAGTGCATATGTATGTCAATGTATATATATATAGGTATATGAATGTGTGTGTATGTTTCTTTTCACTCCTCCTCACCAAAATTTTGATCAATACTTGATGTTGCGATGGAAAAGTCATATTTTTCTGTTCAAGAATCTCAGTCATTATAGCGTTCAACATCGTTGTCTTTGTGTTTTATTTCTTTTAAATATTTTGTTCAGATTATGTGTGTGCATGTGTTTTTTTTATTATTAAGATTTTCAATTTTAATACTTAATAGTTATGTTCTCTTTCTTTTCATGAGTCTCTCTCTCTCTCTCTTTCTCTCTATCTCCCCTGTCTGCCATGGGCAATAGAGAAGTTGTAGAGAGGAGAAACACTAGGGCGAATGGTCAACATATATATATATGCACACACACATACATATATGTGTGTATATGTATATATATATATACACATACATATATATATACATAAACACACATGCACATATATATGTGTATATATAGATATGTGTATGTATATGTGTATGTACATATACATATATATATGTGTGTGTGTGTATGTGTGTATATATATATATGTGTGTCTGTATGTATATACTAAGCAAACAGTTTTGTCCATTGCCACTGTTCAGCTTGTTACATGTTGTAGGCAACATAGATTGGATCCAACTGGTCAGCGAGGAAGCCATCTCGAAGGTGCATACGTTGTTTTTCACCACGAGAGTTGATAGGAATGACTCCTGGATCAACAACTACAACAACACCAACTATCAAATAGTGCTCTTCTAGTACAACATTGGTCACCAAAGGAACCAAATCAAGAGCCTCATTTTCATTTCCATCCAGTTCAACAACAACGACCAGTAAATTGGTCCAGGTAAACACAGCACTGAAAAACAAATAAAGAGAATAGCTTTAAAGGCAATATATACGTTTTCTGTGTGATGTCATTAGTAAAACAAATATCACCATTAATAACAAATATCATTCATCATCATCGTTTTACGTCCGTTTTTCCATGCTAGCATGGGTTGGATGGAGATTTCTTGAGGCAGTATTTTACGGTTGGATGCCCTTCCTGTCACCAACCAAATAAAATCAAACAGAGGAACACTTTTTCGTTTGATATCACATCAATCAACATCTGAAAAACTTGTTTTTCTACTTGCTTTGATATAATGCAACAAGTTTTATAATATATTGCTTTTATGACTTATAATTTCTAATTCAGTGCCTCACTATTCTGAGTTAAAATCATGTTGGGGGTCATCTTTTGCTTTCATTTCTTGAAGAGTTGATGAAATAAGTACTAGTTAAATATTGAGATTGAGTCAGTTAACTATACAGCCCTCCTCTACAAAAATTAAGTGCCTAATCAAAAGGAATCAACATCAAACTATCATCATCCAGAAGTATATTAAGACATGAAGGTCATATTAAGTCTGTTGCAATTCCCATTAGGAAACAGCATTGTTGTCTGATTCATGAAAGTATACTAAAAGCAAATACAGTCATGATAGATCCTGTAACATTTTTTCCATAATCACCTGCTAACTGAGGTCAGTGGCATTGTTTTGTTAATTGGAGAATTTGAACTCCACAGTGCAAGCCAATGAAATATTTATTAGTCATTCACCGACCTTACATCATTGATCTGTACTTCTGCACAATTCCTATTTAGAACAAGGTTGACAGAATCAGTATTAGATAAGAGTCCTTATCAGGATCACTCACTGACCAGTCGGCCTTTCAGTCAATAGGCTGGCATTCAATTGATTCAGCCAGCTGTAATTAACTTCAAGTTATTTAATCAGTTACAAAACTTTTGAACTTTCAACATGTGGTAAACAGGGGTTTCCCCACAAATGTTCCGTACCACAACAAATATTCTTCTTTATTATAATGATAATCCATACAGATAATTTGATCCCTAGTCTGAGGAGAATAGAAGTGCCCATAGCATGATCAGACTCTCCTAGACTGGGATATAAGAGTAAAGGGGTGATATTAAAGAGTCAAGTACAGGAGCTGGGAGTTGAGACAGTAAGTTCAGAGCAGTAGAGACTGCAATAGTAGTAGAATAGAAAGCAGGAGGACACAACTTGATGGCTTAAACTGTTAGTGAGTAAAAGCTTGCCTATCAGGTAGAAATCCCTTCTTTTTGGAATGTAGTTCAGAATGTGTGTGTTCACTATCCCAAATGTGTCAGCAGTATTCTAGCATACGATGTACATGTGCATTAGGTAGAATTAGCAGCGGTTCATGGTTGTAGTATTTTTGGAATCTGAAAAGAAAGCCCTTCTTGTGATGCAGACTGACTAAGTAAAGCATAAGGGTTTCTTTTTTTACTGTTTAGTCTTTTCAGGGCCTCCGAGACTGGCGGGCAGGAGGGGGGAAGGTATCCTCAGACCGAAGATCTGGCCCAAATGCTTGCAACCCAAGGACCAAGTGTGGTGTTAAACTGGACAACAGATTAAGTCTACCACCCAAGTAGGCCACGACAGGATTTGAACCCAGAATGCAAAGAGCTGGAATAAATACCGCGAGGTATCTTGTCTGATGCTCTAACAATTCCGCCAGTCCACCGCCCTAGACTGATACTTTATTTATCTACCCCAAAAGGATGAAAGGCATAGTTGACCACGGTAGGATTTCAACTCAGAGCGCAGTTAGCCGGAAAAAATACTGCAAGGCATTCTATCTGACACACTAATAACCCTGCCAATTCACCGCCTATTACCAAGAAGGAAGGTTATTAGAGATTATTACAAGTAGTAGATGTATGTATCGTGTAAGTTTTAGTCGGGTATTTTTCATTCATAGGCAGGATGCTGTAGTATTGTGTGTCCTATGTTTTAGTGCTACTGAATAAGATCTGACTGTAGAATCCCCAAAGGTCTCTGTTCATGAAAGATGAGCATGCTAGGAGGGAAGTTTTGTGGTTGTTATATGCATAAGAATTTTATGCAGAAGGTGAGGGAAGTTTGTGATATCAACTGCATAGTTGTGTGGTTTAGAACTTTGCTTCAAAAACACATGGTTTCGGGTTTGGTCCCACTGCATGGTACCTTGGGTAAGTGTCTTCTACTATAGCCTCAGGATGACCAATACCTTGTGAATGTATATATGTATGTGTGCGTGTTTGTCACTACTTGTCTTCATGTCGTTATCACTTAGGCTACCGGTGACATTTGTTTTTGTTCCACATAAACAATAGGTCCGGCAGCTTAGTGGTTTGACAGGTGAAGATCAGTGGAATAATTCCCATACTTAAAAAAAAGTAAGGGATGGTGTCAGGAAGGGCATTCAGCTGTAAAATACTGTCTCAAAAAGGTCTGTCCAACCCATGGGGACATGGACAATGTGGAGAAGGAAACATGAAGGAAAAACAACCAAGCCCTAAGGCACATCTACAAGAGAGTTGAAGGCTTGTAATGATGAATAACTTGAGAAGAACCTTCTGATTCAGGACATCCAAGCAACTAGAGGTGGTTAGATTACATAAGTGTGCAACTTTTCCAAATTTTCATGCCAAGCGTGGATTAAAACTTTTGTTGATGCCAAAGATGACGACTTTGTTTCAAAGTTTTATAGAAAAAAGTACCTCACAAATGGTTTATATAGGATAAAAGGTTTCCAGTTGCACTGGCTCTGTGGAAACTATATTGGTGGTCACTGATAAGGGGGAAATACTCAAGGTGATTGTTTATGATTATCTACATCACCTTAAAAGATGAGATGAGAATTATAGTCCAATAGGTGAAAGGATCAGAAAGGTTATTTTTCTTGAGGAGGGAAGGTGTCATGAGTAGAATTCCAAAGGAGTAAATAGGTGTTTAATGTAAAATATAGGGTATCAAGACACAAGTGGGGTTGGTATAGAACAGCATCCAGTGTATTAAGGATACAAAAAAAAGGCAGGGAGAAGGACTTAGCTCAATGGCAGATCAGACATTATATGCTGTTTTTTGGTGGAGTGTTTGTCTATTAGCTGCATAGCTTCTTAGATACAGATACACCATTTCAGTTAAGGCAGAAGTACCATACAGCTCAGTGGATTTAAGTTATGTAAATGTTTATCACTTGATTGTAATACTCTTCATTGGCTTAAGTGTGTGTTGTTGTTCATTGTCTTAACATCAGTGTTTTTATGCTGGCATGGGTTAGATGGAGATTTTTGAAGCAGTACTTTATGGCCAGATGCCCTTTCTGTCACCAACCATATTATTATTTTTAAGTATGGGAATTATACCACTGAATCACCAAGCAGCTGGACAAATTGTTTTATAGAGAACGTAAAGAAACGTCACCAGCCGCCAGAGCAATAAACGGTGTCAAGCACGCTCACACACAGAGGAAGGGCTTCTCTCTTAGTTTCCGTCTACTAATTTCACTCAAAAGACATTGGTCAGCCCAAGACTATAGTAGAAGACACTTGCCCAAGGTGCTATGCAGTGGGTTCAAATATTGTCAGATGCAGTGTGTTCAAATATTGTCAGATGCAGTGTGTTCAAATATTGTCAGTTCATCTGTCTATTTAACTGGTAAATATAAACTATTCCACTCTATAACATATTTGCTAGATTGAAGAGAAACAAGTAACTGTGCTAACATCAAAATTAGAAGAGTTATTTAATTGATGTGAGCATACCAAAATGCTAAAATTGTAGTATATACTCTTGTCTGTTAGGCTTCAGACTGACTTTATTTCAAGAACAATCCCATTGGACTCACTTACCGTTGGTACAAACATTTGTTTTTTTTTCTCTTCTTTTTATTAGTTTTACATTTATTTTTCTATGATGGCATGAACACTTAGATAAATGACAACAGAATAGATGTTACATACATACCATTCACATATCTTACGATGACAACGAAGGACAGAATTCTCTATATCAATCGGATGATAGCGCATACCACGCAACATAATTGTTTCATCAAGACTACCAACCACAAATATAGCATCATGGCGCTCTGTTGAAAAGAGTAGAATAAATAAAATTTATTAATTTGTTATAATTCAGAAGAGAGGAAAACTAACTATGATCAGAAAATATACTGCAACATTTATTAGAGTATTTGAAAATATTGTGGGGAGCAAATTTTATATTGTATTTTCACCCACTTTCCACTCATCAAATGGTTACGACTTCAATTACATTAGTAAAACATAGAACTGCCAAGTTTCATTCTATATTTTAGTAAGAGAGTTTAGATTACTTGCGGTTAGTATTATCAAGGCCAGTGTGTTGGCAGTGTAGGTATTTAATAATTTATGACATCTACTCTAAAACTTTATCAATAGAACAAACTCAGCTGGTTAAAAAAAAACAACATTACTCTTTTTTTTAAAATAGTTTCATTAGAATTTCAAATAATAATTGAATGCTAGACCCAGAACCTTATTTTTACACCCATATAAGTAAATATTATTTATAATGCAAGAGGAAGAAGCATCAAATTGATTGAGGATGCAAATATTATTCTCTGGAGAGATGTTAATGAAATATTTCACTAGTAATCTCACTAGAAATAAAATGCTTGTGACTTTGAAATAGTATTTAAAAGATGAAAATTAGTAAGTAGCATGAGCTGAATATATTTTGTATATTACTCATATCACATGTTAATATCAAGACAGGTATCCATTGATATTATTGTAAGTAAACCTGTTGTTACAATATATAATCTAGGAAGTTAGCTGTATTGCTTTATAACAATGATGGAGTTAACTTCCTCTTCACTCTCTCCCTATTATCAGATCAGTCTAAATGTTTACATACAAAATTAATCAATCTCAATAGAGATCTGAAGATGGCCAAGTGGATAGTTCACTAGACAATCAAGTGAAGCAGCTAACAGTTCATAAATTGTCAGTGCTGCAATAATTCCTTGGCCCAGTTCACCTAGCTCCATTGGTACTAGGGTTGGTAAGCAGTAGTAGCTGAGTAATAATGATGAGTTTTCATTATTTTTGCAGTGCTTATAACGAAAGCTACCTGCACTAGACCAGGAGATTTATTTTGCATTTACTTTACATTATGGAAATTGGAGTTGGATCTTTGTGATTTGGAAAAGATTAGCCTTTTTACACTACTTAAAAATTATTTGCTGAAATAAGTTAAGCTAATAATAAGCCAATTCCTGATGAAGAAGATATATGTAGAACTCTACAGGCAATCAAACAAAGATCTGAAAAATTTATGAAGTTTGGAGTTTTGGGCAGAATTTTCAAAACATTGTAGTCTAAATTTAGTGTAATATTACTTTTGTTTTCTCCACTGATAGTAGAGCAATGCAAAATAAAACAATATTTTTATTGTTTTTGTATAAAATTTATCTTAGTTAAGACAATATATAGAGCTATACTGAAGTATATTAAATAAGGGAGATATGAAACATATCAATATAATATCAGAAAACTGAATGTATCCCTGTAAAAACCAAATATTGAACCTGAAAAAAAGAAAAACATTATAATACATGGCATGAAAGTAAGAATTCCAGAATTTATTTCAATCATATATGACTAAATAACTGCAAGCACTGCAGAATTTATGAGATAGCTTCATTTATTTGGTAAGTGATATGAAGATATCTTCTCTATTCAAGGCGATAGTTTATGTAACAATGTCTCTCAGCAGATCTTGGGAGTTCTGAAATAAAACCTCCCATTGCTAGGTTTCCAAATTTCAGCAGTGGAGCATAATAACTGACTATGATTAGTACAAACTTGACTTCTGATAAATCTGATCTTGTTGATTAAACATAATTTCTTTGTGGTTGAGGCTGAAACTTGAACCATTTAGAAACAATACATTTGACAACATCTATGACATCAAACATTACAGCCAGTTGAACATGACAGTAAACAGTACATTTGCATATAGATTTGTTCAAACAGATAATAGCAATATCCACTACATTCACACAACCTCCTCAGGATCTCAAACAAGGAGACCCTTCTATCACCTCTCAAACAATAAATAGAAAATGAAAAAAACCAAAAAAAAACCCAAAACAATAAAACAATATTCTGTAATGAAGTTAACAGTTCTGTCTTAACTATGTATAGTACATCAATAACAACAACAATGTAAGCATATTTAACTCTTAACGTCCTGTGGGACACGGTCCCACATGGTACCACATCATCAAATTGACATGAATTATTAAACTATATATATATATGATGAGAGTGAAATATTTTTGTGTGAGAACACCTCAAGCACCTGTGTTTCTTACCTGTAAATTTCATAAATAAGCTGCAAAAAAACCTGTTGTTAGAGCAATTTCTGCTCAATCATTACAGGAATTAGAAAATTTTTAACAGGGTGTTAAGAGTTAAATGAAGATGTTAGCTGATAATTAGTAGGGATGAAAGTTCAATTAAAGCAGATGGCCACCTGTAAAAGTGGTCAAAACAAAGTGTAGATATTGATTAGGATGAAACAACCCAAGCAAGACTTAGACAATTTATTCCTGTTTATGCAGGTTTAAAACACATTTACCAGACAAAACATTTTCACAGCCAACAACAGGTTTATGGTTTCATGTTGAATTCTGATCACTTTGGTTAAGGTGTGGTATTCTGGATTGGCTCCATTCCACATGGAACTTTCAACTTTAACAATTTGTGTAAAAAAAAATGTTTTAGATTTGTGCTCCTCTATTACTATAGAGTGATGGTGCCACAGATTCAAACATATGCATGGTTAAGGGAATCTAATGAAATGGATTTTGGTTGCTGTGACTAAAATGTAAAAACAACCTCTTTCTCATCATCTTTCTATATGGAAGAGGTAAAACTGATAAAGGAATCTTTGGATTGAAAGAAGTGAAATAAAACCTATTTTTGACATTCTTTTTTTGTTGTAAAATTTAACCAAAATGTGTCACATCTGAAGTAGCATTAAGACAAGTGTTTTTAATCTGATATCAACCAGTGGAAATCAATGTAGAACTTGAGAAGATACATCTTAATGCTTGGATAAATTTACATATTACACATATTCTCAGAAAAAATATTTTATTGTTGCAGCCTTCTAAGGGACTAAAGGCCACCTGATCTTATAATTATAATTATAATAATAATTATTATTATTTTTTTATCATTATCATCCTCATCATTATATTGTTTTTCAGTTTGCGTTTAAAAAAAAAAATCACCAATTGGATTCTAGATTAGCATAATTCCTGGGGCTTAGTTATTCTTGCAGCATATAAATACGTAATAACATGTGTGGGTGAGTGAGAGAGAGTATGTGTACTGGACAGTGGGTGGAGGTGGTGGTAGTTTGTAAATTGTGACCAAACCAGGTAAATTCATTAGAATTACACACACAGGAGGATATGATACTTTGTTTCACTTTCTTTATATCATCAGAATGTCTCTATTTCCAACAATGATAGAGAAAAACGTCAATCCCCATTGTGTATTCCAACCCAAGAATACATGGCATATATATCTGAGAAGAACATATTACATAAGCTACTCTTCAAACAATAAATAATAGCATAGGTGACTGTCTGCATCGAGGCTCTCTCTTGTCTCTCCCATCAACCTAGTAGAACTTGGATGGTTCTATAAATCCAGATACTTCCATGAATTATTGAAAGAGGATACCCTTTATATTACCAGCCATTTAGCCAGAAAGTGGGAATGGATGATAAAGACAAGTAGTTAACCCATGGCAGGCCAGCACCAGAACCATTAGAGCTGTGTAGTGGAAGGGAATTTGATAATGGGCACAATTGTATGAATGTATTCACCAGAATAATATCTAATGAAATGCAGTTTTAAGGTACAGTTAAAATACCTGGGTTATAAACAGCCAGAATTTAGTTTCTACATACCACATCATTCACACAGATATATAAACCAGAGATCGTGTTTTACATCTCCCCTGTATGTCTACTGTACCAAGGTTACACGGTGAAATCCTGAACACTAAATTATCAATAAATAATTTAAACTTTATTACATGCATTGAGCAAGCTTTAAGCTTGCTTTTTTGAGATACAGAAAGGGAAAGAGAGAAACTTCTGGGTGTTGCTGGGGTCATTCATCCAATCAATTCTGTTTTTTATATATTATTTCCGTAATCTTATCTAGAAAATACGCACACATATGCACAACATGCATATGAAGACAGTTGTAATTTATGACACTCACACACACACAGGATAGCAGGGGGAAAGAATGTGTTACAAATGTTGAGAATAAATTGAGTAATTATTTTTTTAATCAGGAGTTGAGCAAGGTTACATGTGTTTTGGTTCAGGTCAACATGCCCAAGTTTTGATGTGAGTCAACCATTGCATTTGTGTAATCATGCTTTAAACAAGAAAGAAAAACCTCCAGCCAAAATGAGTTGCATGCCAGAGATAGGTTCAACCATGACATAGCATTTATTATAAACCAATGCAAAATTTATAGGAAAACTAATGAAAAAAAAAATGCTTGTTTCTTTTTTCTTTTGATTTATTATATAGACACCAGGCCAGTTGTTGTGAAAGATTGATATGGTGAACTGAATTGATACTGATATATTACTGGTACTTATTTCATCAATTCCAGAGTGATGAAAGGCTAACTTGAACCAAGTTAAATTTGAACTCGAAGCTAAGATGTATGAAACTAATCATTGAAAGATATTTAGTACCACATTCTAGACTCAACAATCTCCATGACTCTATGTTGTTAATATTAAAAGCTATTTTGATATATGTATTTGTAAAGTTAGCCATTATACTTAGTTCAACCATTTTGGCAAATGAAATGTTCAGTTGTTTCATAATTTCCAGTTCAAGGATTGTTCTTCCCTAAGACCTTTTATTATAGGAGTTTCTTATAGAAATAATACAAGGAAGGTCTGAAGATTCAACCTCTATGAGTTAAATTCAACACACAACTCAAAGCATGACCCACAGTAAGCACAGATAATATTTGTTAATTAAATGATTCTTTGATTGGTTACTTCTTTGCTACAGGTCTACTCAACAAGTGCTGACTCAGGTTACTTGGTAACACTAACAGACATCTATTTTAAATTTCCTTTTTCATTTTTGTATTTGTTTTGCAAGATATTTTATGTGAAACTCTGTATTGTAACATTTTGTATTTTGGGAGGGTTATTTTGTCAATGAAATAAAAACACATGCACTAGTAGTTGCCCACTTATTTATTGTTATTAACTAGCTTACTAGTCAGTTAGTCAGAAATTTTTCATCACACTACTGTGATCTTATCAATGACCTCTCAATCTCCAACTGATTTTTTTCTTTCTTGTGTTTGTTATGTTGTCATGTTACTGTTTTGTTTTCATTGTGTCAGTTTTAATTTTTTTATTTTCATTTGCTTGTTTTGTTTTTGCTGGTGCCAACATAAAAATGTCTGTGTGTGTGTGTCCCCGTGTGTCCATGCCTATGTGGTTTGTGTATATGTGTCTGTGGTGGTTGAGTTTAGTTATTTTAACATTGTTTTTGCATTACTGTGGTGGTGATAGTGGGGTGGTTGTTATTCCACTCAATCTTTCTATAGAGTGAGTGTGTGGAATCTTCTTCCAATATGCATACCACTTCTGTAACCTGTCAAAATGTTGGATCTTTTGGATGTGTGGAAAGAATTTTTATTTCAACATTATTTATTATCCATTGTGTTTTTCTATAGCATGTTGGTAGAGTGTGGAACCTTTCACCAATACTGCAGGTTGTTTCTTGTGTTTATGATTGACAACATAACAAACACAAGAAAGAAAAAATCAGTTGGGGACTGAGAGATCATTGATAAGATCACAGTAGTGTGATGAAAAATTTCTGACAAACTGATTAGTAAGCTAGTTAACAATAAAGAAGTGAACTACAACCAGTATATGTGTTTTTATTTTATTGGCAAAATGACGCTCCCAAAATACAAGATTTCCTTTGGTTATATAAATAGCAGTATTTCACAATTTAATATTTGGTCACAGTAATTCAACTCATTAAAAAGCTACTCTAATAAGATAATTAAGATAATTAATTTGAAGATTTAAATAAAGTTCCAAAAATATACAGAGAAATCCTTCATTAACAGATAATGTTCTCTAACTTTAGCTAACATTTTGGATATTACCCCTCTAACTAAACTCTAAATAGTCATGGACAACATTCAACACAAACCACTCATAGTTCTGTGTCTATTATATATACTGTGTAGGACTTTTTACCTATGTGGAAATACTGGTATTAAAAACTGGCTATCTGAATGAAAAACTTTTGTTTTTAATCACTATCATCCAATTATGAAGACTTTTAAGATATCAGTATCGCCATAACTTGTTATTTCCATTAATAAAATATTGATTCACACTACAACTTTGGCCTACTGCTCTACACATGTGCCAAATGCATGACAAACAAGGAAATAGGGTGACTTAGAAATACTTTTAACAATCTACTGTTAGATGAAAAATATTCAGCAAAACATATTGAGTAAGAATCAAAATCCTACCCGAAACCTGTTAGTTGAGATAAGATGTAGTAAACAATGTGATATAATACAAGATTTGGGGCAGTAAGCTTGTTGATTTGGGGTAGTAAGCTTGTTGACTTTGGATAGTAAGCTTGTTGATTTGGGGCATTTAGCTTGTCGAACAAACACAATGTAAGTGAATGATTTATTGATCTGACAGTTATATATGAGAGTTCCTGGCATTTAAACCAATGTTAGGGCAGCTAATTTTAAAATAAATAAAAAAACACGAAAATAAAGAAGTAACATAAATTATACAAAAATGTGTTATGTTACCAATAATATTAGAATACACCCATTTTGGCAATTAGAGTTTTGGTTCAGAAAGTAATGATTGTAAGAATTAAAACTGCTGTAAGAGAAGGCACCAGCAAGCTTATGGCTTCTACCTAAGAAATTTAATATTTATATAGTGAACAAGAAACTAGAGTGATAAGTTTATTTGGCCTAGTGGGACTACTAATTAACATTTACTGATAACTATATAGTTAAGGACAGTGATGACATAAGACATGCCACAACAGAGAGACATGACAGGGACAACATAGAGAGATAGTCATATCTAAGAGAGAGAGATAGCTATAGTCACTAAAGAGAGGTAGGTAACTGTTCTTTTAATCTACAACTATATCCATATACGAGTGAGATGACATTGTACATGCCACAACATAGAGAACAACATGGACAACATAGAGAACAACATGGACAGACATATACCTATAAGTAGTAAAGAGAGGTAGATAGATTCTCTTCTAACTTCTTAAAATCAGAACAAAAGAAAAGAAATCATTTGTTACCCATCAGGATAAAATATTCTAAAGACTGGAAGGAACAACAAAGAAAGATCCTAAACAGAAAGAAATGTCCTTCCAAAATGACCAGAAAGAATTGAGAGCCTTGCTATTCTGACATCACAGAGAGAGGAAGAACCAGAATACTGGAATAGTAGATTTTATGTAAACTAATAAAAACGATCAAGTTACTATCAGATTTAAAGTAAGCTATGAGCAAGGTGTCAATAGAAGCCCTTTAAATTTACTGAAAGAAACAAATTTAAAGTACAGTCTATATATTTGAGTAATGGGGCGAGATATTCAAGGAAATATACACACTAAAATTAAACTTCTTGCTTTTGTATGCTATCCCTGTGAACTTTTATTTCCAGTTAATAATGATGATAAATCTAGTGGGTAGGGAAAGGACAGTAACAAATGTTAATCCATGAAGAATTGGACCAAATGTTTCAAATCCCATCAATGTTATTTCTCTAAGTCCTCCAGTCACTTATGAAGCTTATGGGAAGGGTTTTTTTTTTTTTTACTTAAAAGCTAAATGGATTGAAATATAAGAAGTGCAAGAAATGGTAAGAGGGTGCATGCAGTCAATATTGGGTGGAGGAATTGGATTGAGCATGTGGTGCAGAAGAGAGAATGAAGGGCAATCCATAAAATCAGGGGCATCCATTTGTATAGGCAAGGATAAAAAATGAATATAAACAATCAATAAGTAAAAAAGGGGACAGTATGAAGGCCTATTCCTGATGGGTAGGAAGTTGTTAAGTCTGATATGGAGGGGACGAGAGCGAGATCTACTAATCATTTTATTATATATATATGCGTACTTAATAGAGAGAATAAAGATATAAGAAATGGAACAAATTGTAATGGTGAACCTGCTGATGATGAAGTCTGTTGTTGGCCAGGGTTCTGCTCATGATTAAAAACTAAAAAATACAAACAAATGAAAAACCTAAGCATTTCACTAGAATTTCAAAATATTGCACAACTAAAGCAAAAGGGAAAAGAAAAAGAAAGAAAATAACACACAAAAAAAAAAGAATAATAAAATTTAGAAATATAAGAAAATTCAGTGGAGAAAAAAAAAAAATATAACTCTACAGTTTAAATAAGTATAGTGGGGTGGTTGAGGACTAGGAGAGAAGATTAGCTGGTTTAATGAGATATTAGGAATTTCCTCTATATATTGATGATATAATTAAAAAGTAGAGTTGAATGTTATTTAATTAATGTTATCCACAAAAATATATTTTAATAAAAAATATTGCAAAAATAAAATTCACATTTATATATTGTAAATTGATATTTCTAGTTTAATTTGCTGAAAAATATTTTTAGAATAAAATTTAAATTTAATGAATTTTATCAAAAGGTTTTGTAAAGAAATTGGTAGAGTCAATATTTCAAAGAAATTTTAATTGATAAAAGTGGAAAAGCACTGACAGGTGGAGATGAAATTAGAACTAGATATCTTCAAGGCAACTGAAAGTCATCAGCCTCATCACGAAAAGTAAAGAAACAAAGATGAAATGTTTTTGTTTTTCCACAGAAGCCATGCCAATATAAGTTGATCCAAAAGATAGGAAAGTATAAGATTGTAATAAAAGTTCATGCTTCTGTCCCAAGCAGGAAATTTTCAATTTAAGAGTAAGTGAAATAAAAATGATAAACTCAGAGAACAGATACAGTTTTCAAATCTTTTTCTTTAGATTAGAAAAGTTAACTTGTGTTCATACAACATAAATGTAATTGTATGGTGGATTATAAATATAAATATTGCTTTAGGAGAAAATTTGTATGAATATTAACTATTAAAGATGTTTTTTGTTTAGCCAACACAATAAAATATATTGATACAGAATGATGTGTACACAGCAACATGAAGCAAATTGTGTCAAGCATTAGTTAGAAATCAAAATAACAGGAAAATGAGTAAGGCAGAATAGGAGTAAAATGGAAATAATTAAGGGCATTAATTATGGAAATAAAGCATATAAAAAAATGTTATAAAATAATTGGTATAATTATAGTCTTTTACTATATACCAGGTTAGTTGATGACCAAACTGAACAGAACTCCATGCCTCCTCAAGAGATATAAAACCTAGAGACTAAAAAGAGTGATTAAATCTCTGAAAATACAAAATAATAATCTGGACAATATTTTATAACAAACAAATAATACTGTGAGAAACTGATATTGCTTCTAGCAACTTAAATGTCTTTAAAAAAGACCAATGTTTAATTCTACAAACCAACATACATTAAAAGTTTTACAAACATACAACCAAAATTCAAAGCTTAATTTGGCAGTTTAACCTCATTGAAAACCATTTGCAGAAACATTTAATCGTCTTGTTTTATCTTACCTCCGTCAGATTGTGTTAGCTCAGTACGCCTAATGAAGCCAAGGAAACCAGTCCTGGCATAGGAAGTATGGATGTCTCCAGTAGCAAGTTTTGAATCAAAGTGATCGTTGTGCAAAGATTCATCTCCGTAGATACTGTAATAACCAGTGGCATTGTGGGGGCTGCTTACCCAAATCTAAAAGGACAGAGATATAAAGATAAACTTAATAGTGGTGTAAAGATGTCTAAGATGAGAGAACATTTACTGCAAACAGCCAAGAGAATATAGCAATATGAATCTTCAATTAACACAAACTGAAAACAAATCTTACCTCTCCAAGGTGTGAGTCAGCACATTGGCCTTTCGTTTCAGGATTGGCTATTACAACTTTTACTCCTGGAAGAAGCTAGAAAAAGAAGAGTAATATTTAATTTAGGGACTAATGTTTGGATAATTTGTCAGATTTGAAGACATCTAGTATAATAATAAGAATAACAATAATATTGTAAGTCTTTTCTTTCTTAAATTTATGCTAATTGGATTTAAGTGTTTAAATAGTGTTATCAAGATATTAGAAAACCATGGACATCTACATCTTAAATCACTCAGGAGAGGCTAAACTGACAAGGGATACATGTTGTAGTGAATAACTCCTATATGAAGAGTATAAATGGAATAAAGAAAACTTATAAAGCTTACAGAGGCAAGAGGATTGATTTGTAATGTGTATCTAAGAGGCTTATTAGATGCAAGGAAGTTACAAAGTTGGCTAACAACTATCGGCATTTCTCGAGAATGAAGATGGGATTTGGGTGAAAAATAGTATGGGTCAGTCAGCAAAGGTAAGTAGACCATTATTGTAAAAAAGAATCTTTGCATATAGGTTTAATTCTTCTGCTTCATTTGTCAGTGAAGTGTAACTAATTCAAATGCAGCATAATCAACATTATAGAAATAACTGCAGATCTTGTGTATGTAATACTGGTCACATGACAATTATAGTTATTTTCTAACACTCCTCCACACACCATCTACTGTAAAAAGTTAGCTTCCTAAAACTGGGGCCTCAAAGATTACAAGAAATACAAGATGATTAAATAGATAGATATAGTTAAGTAATACAAATTTGTAAAAATTATTCCACTCAAAGAAATAAAACAACAAATTTATCTAAATATTTTAAAACAAAAACTTTACAATTCAAAATTAAATATTATATACCTTTCCTGATTCCCGCAAACACAAGCTATGAGGACTTCCTTTCTCAACCAAGGTCACTCTGTCATTCCTGAGAGCACGCAAGTCAACATACACTGTAGATGGTTCAGGACTAGAAGCACCCTGGAAAAAACAAAAGCAGAAAAAAAGGATTAAATTTGTGATTAAATTGCAAAGAATAAAATTACTTGTTGCAGATAATGTAAGCCAGTATTTTATGATAAATAATATTCGGAAGATATTAGGAAGTTGACAGATTTACCAACCAAAAATAATATAATTGACAACTGCTACTTTGAGGGCATTTTATTAATGGCTTGATCTGAACACAAACTAATTTACTTTTTGGTTTTCAAATAGTTGTTACACAAATAATCATTCTCAACAAAACAGATAAATACTGCTAGAATATTTTAGACTTTAGTTTGGTCCAAATACTTATTTAAGTACTCCAAATGTATTTTTCTTCTGTCCATGTTACTCTACTGTTATATCTTGGACAGGATTTCAGATCAATTTCAGTGTGTTCCTATTTACCAACTTTTTAGTCTACATATCCAAATTTGAATCTATAATACATAAGCTATGGTGAAAATTTAAACCCTTACCACAAAACTAAATATTAAGTAATCAGTTGCTGATGGTTTGTAATTGGCAAACATTCACTAGACTAATCTTTTAAGAGGAAATTATTAATAAGTTAATATTTTGAATTTTTATATATAGATTTAATTTTCTACATATTAGAATCATCTTAGAAATAATTCTAAACAAAATGACAAAGTTAATCAAGTGCTGGTATATAAGCAGAAGGAGATTTTGAAGAAAAATATTTCAAACTTGAATGAAGACTATTTTAAGTTTTATCTAATAAACTTAACATTTTCTTACCTGGAGTGCAACTCCAATACACACCCTGCAACCGAAACTGGTACTAACAGCACGTGGAGCAAGACCAAGGTTGGCAAATAATTTTGTAAATGAAGTGGTTAGTTGAATTCTTGGTCTTTCCTCAGCAATAACACAACATGTTCTCACACACGACAGATTGATGCCACGGGCCTGACAATTTAGAAACAATTATTATTTTAATGAGAGAATAGATAATAAAAAGAAAATCAATATGTCAACAGGAGAGTAAACATTTATGACTAAACAATGATCGGAAAGTATTATTATTATTTATTATTTAGCAGACAAACAGAGAAAAGACTTACTTTAAGGGCCGCAGTGGATGTTCCCAAACCTTTAGTACAAAGTTCCATAACACCATAGGAACAGAACGTATCACGAGCTAGAAATATAACAGACATTACATGTCAATACAAAGGGAATCTTAAAAGAAACATATAACAAATCAACCAAGTAAAAAAGAAAATAATTAAATAAAATACATCTGGGTTGCCATTAATGTCTAAATTTGCATATCTGGACATCCATATTGCTGGAACAATTATTTTTACTGTTAGGTACACTTCCTACTGCTAACCATTCAAATGTGAAGTATAACCCTTTTGGTCAATCATACACAAGACAAGCAAGGCTGCGTGCTTTGTTCAGATGCACAATGTAATTGCTTCTGTAAAGTTTAAGCTCATGACTATAATCAGTAGTCCTGCACCATAACCTCATGGCCATTGACAGAAAATAGCTAACATTAATGAAGACAAAACATAAACAGATATTAACTTTTACAGAAATTTTAGTGGGTACTACCTAAAAATCAAATTATATATATTCTGAAGTAATTTTCTATGTGAAATTTTATTTCTTGATCATAATAACTAAAATTACTGGTGAATATTTCTCACATCTAACACAGTCATCCGTACAATGTGATATATATTAAGAACACTTATAGTTACACAATAAATATTTTCAACACAAGAGAGTGGTCATTCATCCAGCTAGAAATTGAAGCAAAATATCCCTCAAATCACACAATACTATTTTAAAAATTAGAGGACACATTGGATAATGAAGTCCTAGATACAATATACCTGAAAACTGAGGTGGTTATGGCTGCAATGCCTTTGATAATTAAGTTTACACAGGTCTGACCTGGGGCTAAACAATATTTTGACAGCAACTGAAACTGTAGCTTTAACACTTACTGATACAGTAGTAACTTTACTTGACTTACTAATACAACAGTCACATTATCTGACTTACAAATGCAACAGTCACATTACTTACTAATACAATAGTCACATTACTTGACATACTAATACAGTCACATTATTTGACTTACTAATACAACAGTCACATTACTTAATGTTTGGTCATATAAATCCAGATTGTTTCAAAAGTTGGAGTTCCATATCAAACTATTTACATAAGAACACTAAGGTTCAACAAAACTAAACAGAATAAATTCTTACTTTTGTAGTTATGGACAGCAGTTAGCCATACTGCTGGGTTAGCTTCCACTTCTGATGGGGGAATCAATATGGAATGGTGGCCAGAATAAATGCTGGAAAATGAAACAAAGGATAGTAAAAAAGTGAAACTATAGAATTAAGAAAATAACTGAATAACTGTGTTTAAGACAATTGACAAAAGGTAAGTCTATGGTAGCTTGGAGAAAACTGATATAAAACTGATGCTGATGATGATAAAGATGAAGATGGATGCTTATATAATGTTTATACTAATAAATAATTTCAGTTTTTATTAATAGAAGGAAATAATAAAAATTTCAAATTCATATCATCATCATTGATTTAGAGACCATTTTTCCTACACTAACAATATTATATCAATTGTTATTCAATAAAACTTATGCAAGGCTGTAAAAGAGACTGCATATGTACTTACCTACTCAAACACCATAACACAAAGCCAAGACCACAGTAAGGGTCAAGGCAGAGGGCTACGTCTCTGGAGGGATACAGCTCACATTGGAGTTTCTGAGATCGACAAAGAGCTGTGGCAGCAGCATGAGACATCTAACATGCAATAAATATAGATAAAAAAATTATTGGCCAGAGATATATATAAAATGTAAGGAAGGATTCAAATTATAGTTTAGTATTCTATTAAGCTTTACAACACTTTACCATCAGTTCCCATGTGTTCAGATTATAAATCTTTTTACTAATATTAAATAAACAAACACCCAAAATTTTTCAATGAGTGTTTCATTCCATAAAAACTAGAATTTATGAGTAAATTTAAATAAAAATAGATTAATATGTATTTAGAGAAAACTGGATGTTAAATGAAGCAGGACATTTTGTTAATAGTCACCTTAGCACAGGGATTCAAACAGTTAAAGTATCATTTAATAAAAATGTGTGTGTGTGCATGGAAAATTACGCTCTTGAAATGTTTATAAAAAGATATAAAAAAGGAAGGGGGGTAGAAATCCACTTACCTTGACTCCAGCAAGCATTCCTGTAGTTGACACACTGAAATCGAGGTAACAGAGCATCTCAGGTGTAGGTGCACGGTAGACAACTGATAATTTCTTCTTGCCAAGGTCATCAGTATCTAAGAGCTGAGGCCAAGTCTTGGGATCAACAACGGCACCTGCTTCCTGATAATGAAATCAAATATAAACTTTGTCAATAATGGTACTTTATATATAACTTATTAAAAATGGGCTTACAACTTCTGAACTATTTTTATATAGAGAGACTAGGACAAAGGACTCTGGTTCAAGCCTGAGTACTGGTGTAGCTTCTCCATACAACTGGAAAAGTTGAATTCAGCACTAATGACCCACTTGTCAATTTTACAGAATGACTGTGACTCACATCAGCAATCTTTCCTACGTTGGGGTATCTGTGGAGTGGGCCAATTGAGAGTTAAGTGTCTTGGTCATAGACACACAGCAGTACCAGTGATAAGGATATAGATCAGTAACCACTTGTTGGTTATGCAGTATCCCATTGTTCACTGATTTAGCCATAGACACATTGCAATACCAGTGATAAAGATATGGACCAGCAACCTTTTCCTGGTTATGCAGTTCACTGATTGGGTATTTACTTCTGTATTTTGTTTATGTAACAATACAAAGCATGTGACCAATACATGTTTATGTGGGAGTATGTAGAGACTGGAAATATAGCTTTATATATAGTAACTGGAGATTCACATCAATGCTTAGATTTCACAAAATTCACTTTGTACAGAAAAAAAAAAAATTGTGTTCATTGGTGGAAATGATGAAAAAGAAGGTTGGTTGTTGTAGTCATTTTTTCACTCACTAAAAAATTGCGGTTGTATGGAACCCAGTCATTTAAGCCATTGAAAACACATGTATTATTATAGTGACTTCTTTATTATTTGTTAACAGTTGTGAAAAGTCTTTCTCGTAAAACATCTATAAAATTCACTATTATTCAACTCCAGTCCATCTGCTTCAACAGATGCCAGCAATTTGGAAGGATGGGTGTGGTATGAGAATGATAGAGTAAGGTCAGTGGCTTGAAGAAGGGCATCCAAGCCCAACTGTACAAACAAACTCCTACAAGATGATTGGGTTGTTCCATGCTATTCAACTCACTAGCATAACACCAGCCAACTCCTGATGACCAATACACAATCCCAGCAGATGTGTTTGGCCAGTGGTTCACCATTTTCAAAGAAAAGAAAAAGTGGTTAGTAAGAATTGTTAATGGAATTTAATCAAATACAGTGAAGCAGAGTATCAACAAAAAGACTTACTGATGAAAGATTTTGATAAAATTAACTATTGCAAAAGAATAAAGAAGTATATGTATTTTAACCCTTTGGAGATGAAAGCTTGAAGTAACTACATTAAATATGATGAAACAATTTTTTACAAAAAGAATAAGAATTTTATTTAAAATTCTTTAAACAAAATATTTTAATCTCAATAGATAAAGAAAACTATAAATATTTTTGAAAAGATTGGTCCTGTTTTCTTTCTGGCATAAAAAAATGTTGGACCGATTGACCTAGTTGTCTTAAAAGGGTTAATGATGAAAAAGTTAGTGATACAATAATATCTGTTTCAGTGCACAGTAAGTAAAGCAAATGAACATACATATAAGCAGATACAGATACACACACACAAATGGAAGCATAGTATGTATGTAAGCATAATTTGAGCTATGTGAACAATGTTTATAGGCTTGATTGTAAAAACGATACAGGAAGCTACAGTATATTAAAGTGAAACAGGGAAATGATTACTTACTTTACTTTTCAGCAGTTTTACAATAGGGTTATTTGTAAGGATGGCCACAGACTTGCTTACTTCAACAATCATTCGAACTGTGGGTAGGGTAGTGGCTACGTTCTGTGGGTGAGGTGGTCTTATTGTCACAGGGACACAACCTGGATAGAAAACAAGTAAACAAGGAATATTTTAGCATTCCTTCCCTCAAACACATTTAAAAAGAAATGTCTGTTAGAAAAACTCTAGGGGTGCAATTGTTCCTCAAATCTCTTAACATCTGTATCAAGTGTAAAGCAAACCTTGATGATGATGATTTTTAACACAGGCATAATGCTCACATTTTGAGAGAGGGTTATGATATATTTAATCAACCTCGCTTGGCAAACTTTCTTCTTTCTGCTGCTCCCCTTGCTATGTATACCTGACGCCTAGCCTCTCTCCTCACTACTTGGTACTTCTCTTTGCTACCCCC
>JAOPJM010001291.1:37558424-37575371 GCA_027124095.1 Muusoctopus leioderma
TGCAGTTCGTACACAAGCATCATACAGTCTGCCTTTCACTCTAAGGGAGAAGCCCTTAGTTGCCAGCAGAGGTAATATATATATATATATATATATATGTATTTGTATGTATAAAGGATGCATTATAAGTTTCTGCTACGTTTAGATCAATATTTTGATTTATTAGTACTGTATAAACAGCTGAACTACATTTAAGCTGGGAATGTGTAAACATACATGGGTGTTATTTATGGAAGGATGCAATATATACAAATGAAATAATAAAACAAAACTATTTCATCACACAAATTATCAATGAATCCAGAGATTACTGACAAAATTATAACCAATTGTTTAACACAAAGAAAAATTCTATACAATTCTCAAAAGGAAATCGAATATAATTTCTATAAAATTCAAAATTTACATAAATGAGCTAATCTAGTTTCAAGATTAATTAATTTTACCATAACATAAATGAAACATTGAGACAATGTCAATCAAGTGTTAGTAAATAGAATAAAATCTGTCATGCTTAGACCACCAACATTGACTACAGCTGAGAAAGTATCACTCACTATAGAAACTAAAACAAGTTTACAAGAGGGAATAATATTCATGTTAAAAGTACAGAATGTGAAAACAGACAAGCAAGCATATAGTTATATTGATGAAATACTGTAATGTAGGAGAGAGAAAAAAAACCTGACAGACAACAAGTACATGGATGTGTGGTATAGCAACCATGGTGACAGGCAAAAGAATAATGTGGGGAGGTCATTAAACATAAATGATATTAATGATGGGAATGTTGTTAATAGCATGTAAAAAGGAAGCAGGCAAAAATGAAAACATGAATTTATATACAGCTAAGGAATCACATAAAGCGAAAAAAAAAATGCATCAGCATGCTCAGAAGGAAAGAATTTTATACATACATACACATACATACATATGGATGGATAGATAGATGGACATACAGACAGACAGATTGACGACTGTGAGCAGACAGCAATGGCAAAGACATGTGGTTGCAACCACTTGGTGTCCATGCCAAATTTTGAAACTCACCTGTACTTTGCTTTTAGTGGAATCATTATAGACCTTCTCTTCAAACTGTACAAATGGAGAAAAGCAGAAGGGCAAGCCCCAATTCAGAAAGAACACACATTTAGAGATGATATCTTACACAGCCACTGCATACCAGTTATCTTTAGACATAGAGATGTAAACACATATGACTGCAGTGAATGACAATGGCAGAGAAAGAAGAAAAGCAGTTGCAAATCAAGGAGCAGAGCAGACATAATGATAAATAACCTGCATGAATAAATGGTTACATAAATAAATGAAGGGTTATGTTGCTTTCATGTCAACATTCCTCTTAAACCTATATATATATAAATCTTTTATCTGATATTTACAGCAGAAAAAAATATTTGTAAAACAATTTGTAAAAGCAAATCGAATATTTACTTCTACAAATGTTGCAGTTATAGGTGCATTATATACACTTGTTTACACACACACACACTCTCCCTGAAATGGATCGCGTAAAAATAGATAAAAACAAATAAGGGATGTGTTTGTGTGTGAGCGTAATAGACTTTTCATTAAAGTTCTATGTTTAAAAAATTATGAAAATGTTCTGCCTACAGAATAATCACTTAAACATAAAACATTTTATTTTAAAGGAATTATATAATCAATATCAGTATCTCACCGGTAGTTATGAACCCTGGAGTAATAAAAGGCAAATTTGATTTTGTGCAAGATTTAAACTTGGAACCAAGTATTGTAAAGTATTGAGATGGCTCTGCCACCTGTGCTATATCAACCTCCCAGATTACATAATGATGAAAACGATTTTTAAGCTTTGGCACAAAGCCTTCAAATTTGTGGAGGGTTGTAGTCGATTTAACTAACTCCAGAACTTGACTGGAACTTAGTTTATTGACCCAGATGGATAAAACACAAAACTGACCAGCGAGATTTCAACTCAGAATGTAACGCGACAAAACTAAAAGGCATTTTGTGTGGCAGACTACTGATTCTGCCATCCATTGCCCTCTATAACAACAATAAATTTAAGCACACAATCAAAATATAAATCATATTCTGTGATATGCATCAACATATGAAAAAGCATTTGTCATATTATATATAGTTGTAAAGAAGGATTTGTCAGAAATATTGCCTAATTTCTACATATATTTTTTCCATATTGTCAAATATTGAAATCTTCACTTTTCAAGTTTGTCAAGATAAAACAATATGAACACATTGAAAAACACATTTGAACACATTGAAAAACACATTTTAAAATATATCTCTATTATAATTTAACAAGATACAGACTATTTAAGTACCCTTTCTAGAAAATGTCAACATTCTATTATCATTTATGGGAAAATAAATTAATGAAATAAATACAAAAAATATCAGTTAATATTTAAGATATGGTTAATTTTCTTGATGTTAGATCAAAGACATTCAAGAGAAATTTATATTTTGTCAAAGTATTATATGATATAGAATATATTCTCATAAGTAGGATTTTCACTTGATATGTTTGAAACAATCCTATCAACCTTAAGATAAGTGAAATGAAGATGCTCCCTTTATGTGGCTTTAGAGATGATGACAGTTCATGCTTTTGTTATATGCAAGCACATGGAAGGTCAGAATTAATTAAAATTTATATATGAATAAACAAGACAATTGTTTCGAATATGCATTCATAATTAGTATATGACAATGATGACGTTTGATATACTAGCAGTATTTTGATGATGTTGTTGGGGAGAATGTGTTTGCCTCCTTATTGTCTCATATTTCAATAAAAAAAAACTAAACATAAATATTTCTATAAATTCTCTCTAGAAATGTTAAATAATATATTAAGTCATAATAAGAAAAATGTATAGTGAAAGTAAGATGTATGAAAGACACAAAGTTGATTTTTTATGATGCTGAAGTGAGCATAGACATATTTGATTATAAACTGCCATCAAGTGAAAAATTGGTAAATGTTAACTAGAAAATATTTTAAGCACATTAGAATAAGAATGCAACTCTTGCTATAATGAATGATCTAGGATGTTCTAAATGTCTCAAAGTGCACAAAAGTGTTCTTTAAGAACATTTTAAAATAGTTATGTCTGCTTACTACATTAAAACTTCATCAGCAATATTCACAAATTTCAAGAAAGTGATATAGGCAGTGATTTATATTATTATTGTGGCAAGCACTGCAGAATGTTTTCAACTGCTCCAATTTTTACTTACATTGCTAAAGTTGATAGGAAAGGATGGAGCACCAGAGCTTCCCATCACTTTATTACATTGGTTCTTACTATGGCATAACGTCTGATTTTTTAAAACATTTTTCCTTCTAGATAATCAGATAATAAAATGCACCCTGCCCCATAAGGTGTTGATGGAGGCATGCCAAGGATCAAAATCTATTTGATCATAGGACTTAAATATATAAACAATGAAGAAACCAGTGTTGGGATTATTACAAAGTGAAGGTTTCCGAATAGGATAGACTTTTTGGAACAGTGGAAATCAGTTGGAAGTAGCTGGCAGATTGATTTCATTTCATACTAGTAAGTCAGCTTTAGATATTTAGTTTACGTTCTATATGAAACAAGCTATAGCCACTATATGAAGAACTGAGTGAGACAGTGTAATTTATATGAGAACTGTTCATATATTCCTTCTACGATTGAAAAGACTAGCAAAATTCTATAATAATAAATTAATTGCATTTTCAAAAGATACACAAAAAAATACTATCAGAAAGCAATGTTTCATGAAGGTTCTCTGATATTGTACAATGGCTCTGACTTTATATATATTTTAATTTCAGTAAAGTTTATATTGGTATGACACTAAGTCTTCATTAGTTATCAAAGAGCGAATAAAGTGAAAAGGTATACATGTTTTGATTTTTAACTTCAGCAAAATTAGAATTGAAGAGAAAGAAGAAATTCAAAATATTGGTTAACATATTGGCAACTGACTGAACAGCCTAGTTGCAATTAAAGTCATTAAAATATATTCCCCTTTCCAATAACACATTTGGTCTGAGTAGGCTTATATATATATATATAAACTCCCAAGAACTGAAAACAAAAACAACATAAATATTAACATCCAAAATATCAATAAGTCAGAATCATTACAAAAATGATATTTTAAAACTAAAATGTGATAGAGTAGAATCTGTGTGTATATATATATATATATAATATATATACACATACTCACAAAGATAAAATGTTAGTATACCACTATAATATTAATGACTTAACTATATGGTAATCACATTGAAGCAGCAACAGCTTTTACAAACATTAGCTTATAAAAATGAAATACATATATATTAGGTTTTTTTCTTTATAATCTGAATAAAACAGTTTTTCTTTCTAAGTATTGAATGCATAAATATCAATTAAAGAGAATCAATTGTATAGATAATTGATTAATTCAGGTACTATTTTTTGATTACATAGATATGGCTTATTATATACTAGCATACCTGTGCTGTAAAAAAATGATGGTGCATGGATATTTCACCAAGTCCTTATTATTAAATTGCATTTAAAGTGTGTTTAAATATATTTTTTCCTTTATAGGTCTTATCCCAATTAATATAATAATGAAAATATTTATACCATTATAAAGTAAGGAATGAAATTATCAATCCTTCACTGATAATCACTCATTTATTTACAAAACTCCCAAATAATGTGCAGCTTCAATAGGTTGAGAAATACACACACACACAAACACACATTATTGTTTTACTTCAATTTCAAAAAACACACACACACATAATCTCTCTACCTCTGAAACAGTTTCAATTCAGTTTTAGAGAAGTAAATACTTTCATTTTCTACTCTCCAAAATGCTATTTGCTCACATTTCCTCTTCAAATGAGATCTCTGCCTCTCAAATTCCCTCTCCCTAGCATTTTATTATATTCTAAAGTTTCAGACAGAAAAGAAATATAATCATACACTGGCCTATTATAATAAGAGAGATGATAAAATAAGTATAAAATCTCTAGAATGCATGAAATATACATTTATTGAGTGAAATTATTTTAATGTGACAATTTGATTTGATTTTTTGTTTGATTTTATATTTTTTTTTATTATTGCAAACTAGTCAGGAAAAATAACTAGGTTTTTAATTTGAAATAGTAATGAGTTTTGATATACATACATTCTAAATTTAATTTTTTTTTGTGTAATATTTTGCAAAGATATCTATTTTTTTAAAAGTTAAATATTTTCTTCTTATTTTAGATGCTTTTCCCTCCTTTTAAACTGTATTTTTTCTCCAAAATAAAGGTAGTGTTAAATTTCTGGTAAATGACTTCCATAAAAGCAAAACAATTTTTGTGGAGGATAAATTTTAAAAAAAGGAGAAATGTTCTTGATATAAAATAATTAAAATTAAAAGTAAATAAAAATCATATTTGTAATAGAAGGAAACCAATTAATACATACCCGTTTTGTGAGAGGGACCTCTACCGGCACTGGTACAACACCAGCAAGAATGCATCCATAAAAAGCACAGCTGAATGAGATTGGGTCATTGTTGGGATATACAAGAGCAACCTAAATGAATTTAGAAAACATGAAAGATTATGAGATGTTGATACAATGTAATAAGAAGAGAGTCATCGTCATCATCATCATCATTTTACGTCTGTGTTTCCATGCTGGCATAGGTCGGAAGTAAATTTTTTGAAGCAGTATTTTATGACCGGATGCTCTTCCTGTCATCAACCATACTTATTATTTTAAGCATGGGAATTATACCACTGAACTGCCAAGCGACTGGACAAATTGTTTTAGAGAATGTAAACAAATGTTACTAGCTGCCTAAATGATAAATGTTGTCAAGTGATGAGAAGCACACGCACATGAGATCGCTAATCACATAGCATACATATAACACCCTGCAGCCATATGACACATGAACTTGTAACTTGATACGGCCACATTGCCAAACTTGCCATGTGGGACAGCGGCAGCAGATACACTCTTCATCTGATGTTGCTGAACTGTTAATTTCCATGCATCTTAAACAAGGAAACCATCAACTTGCCTAATCCCCACGTGGAACAATATACAAGAGAGTTGGTGTTGCTGTAGTGTCAAACTCAACACGTGAACTGAATTGACCAATGGAGGCCCCCAACGATCTTCACTCAGTAGCTATTTTAAAAATCTTTCCATTACTTTGTCCCAACGCATCTGAGGAGACAGACGTATATCTTTGTGTCTATGAAACTTAAAGTAATGCAGGACTAAGTCACACTGTTAATACATGTATATATATATATATATATATATATATACACACACACACACGACGGGCTTCTCTCTCAGTTTCCGTCTACCAATTTCACTCACAAGGCATTGGTCAGCCTGAGGCTATAGTAGAAGATACTTGTCCAAAGTGCCACGCAGTGGGATAGATCCCTGAACCACATGGTTATGAAGCAACCTTCTTAATCACACAGTCATGATTGCACCATCAAAGTATAGATTGTAATTCTGATGAAGTTCATTATAGGTTTAATGTTAACACATATAAATGGATATAATGAATGGATTAAATAAGAATAAATTGATGTAATTTCCACTACTGTAAACACGTAATATTAGAATACCAAACATTGGAAGAAATAACATATCCTTCCATCATTATGGTTTTGAAAGGAATCTGATATGAAGTAATGCATTACTTTGAAATGTTCAACATATCAATTGCAAACATCTTGCTCAAATTAATTTCATCCGTGTTTTGATGTAATTTATGAATTACAAAAACTTTGAGAAAATAAGCTTCACTCACAAACCTATCTATCCTTAATCTTATTCAATAACAAGTTGGTAATTACTAGTGGCATATAGAAAAATAACAATGAAACAATTATTTACAACAGGCACAATAGGGTTTAACTGTTTAAATGACAATCAATGTACTGATTTCATTAGTAAAAAGAGTTTCATCAGAGACCCACAATGGCTTAAATCCAAAGGATAGATTTAAATAAGAACTAGAGGCAATGTTTTGCAGAAGGTACACAAATTTCAAGATAATATATTAAGTATTTTACATTTATTAAAGAAAAATATATTTTTCAATGGGATAGCAAAATGTTTTAATGATTAAGTAGAAAAGAGAAACATAAGAATTCATGATTTCAGTTTAGTGATGTATTAACTTGGACACAAACACAAGTTTCCCCTTGGTGCCTAAACATCCTATCTTGTACCATGGAGACAGCATCAGCCTATCACTTATGCCCATTTGCTATTGCACCACTAACTGATGACTTAAATGATATAGTGTAGAGGGGACATTTTAGCTCTAGCAGACTGTAGCTGAGATAACTTTATGCTCATTCACAATTACACCCTAAACAATGGACCCCCCCTGATAACTTAGATGATACAGTGTAGAACAGACACTTTAGCTCTGGCAGACAGCGCCTGACACAACCGTATGCCCATTTGCCATTACACTCCCAACAAGATCCTCCTCCCATAACTTAAATGATACAGTCTAGTAGGGACACTTAAGTCTCGGCAGACAGCACCTTTAGTGCTGGAGGCATGATAAAATGCATGCAGTACATGCTGTGAAGGGGTTGGGTGTAGGGAGGGCATCTGGCTGTAGAAACCATGCAAACAATTGCAACGTATGAGCAAGATGTGGACTCCACAAGCCATATTGCAGGCTATCTCTCTAGGAGGGCAGTAATTCTGATTAAGAACTGATACAGGGTGGAGACAACCCCATGCACCAGTCTGCACTGTAAGACATACACAACAATAGAGTGGGCCAGTTTGTCTCTGTTGTTGTGTGTATGCCAAGTGACGAAGGACTACTGCAGGTGCTAAGACAAAGGATTGCAGAGGGTGGTGAGACAAAGGATTGCAGTGGGTGGTGAGACAAAGGACCATGGCAGGTGGTGAGGTGGTGCGAGACTGTCCAACCAATGTCAGCATGGCAAAATGGACGTAAAATGATGATGAAAATGAAGAATAAAAAGACCGTTTTGAGGGCAGTTGGATAAAAAAAAGTAAGATTAATAGTAGCTGCAAACAGTGTAATTAAAACTGATCTAACAGTATCAGATCTAGTAGGGAAAATGACCAAAGAGAAAGATGTAAAACCTATCCAAGCTACTTTAAAGTGTATATCAATACTGTATATTAAAGTGTTCATCAATGAAAATACTTAAAATATCATTAAAAATTTCTGTGGAAAATCAATTTGTCCAGCAAATTGAAAAGAAATTGGAAAGTGCTAATGGAGAAAAAATAATAAAATAAAATGATGTTTGATGTCACCACAAAAGTATTTTAAATAATTAGAAACATTAAAATAAGCTCACTCTATCACCGCTTTTGATTCCAATTTCTCCACTCTTCTGACCAACTTTGTTCAATAAATTGTAGGCTATTTTATAAGTTCTGCTTAATAGTTTTCCTGTCAGAATTAAAATAAACAAATTATTTGCATCTTGCATAAACAGAGAAAATAATTGCAATATTTATAGTAATTAAAAGTACATTATCACCAGTGCTAATTAAATGCGCTATTAATTAACTGAAATCATTATTCAAACTGGATCAATTTGTTATTGAACAGAGGAACAAGCAAAAGAAAACTTTTAAACTTATAAAAATACAACAAGGATTAAAATTTGCATCAGTAGTAAGAATTGAAATTATTTGTGAAATTCATTAAGAAAAATGCCTATAGCAAAAAGTAATAACAGTGATAAATCAATGGTGAGAAAATGAGACACAAAGCTTCAAGTTGGCTAAAACAACAGAAGGACATTGGTAAATATTGTAATTTCAATTAATCATTCCAAGTTCCAATCCAAAACTAAAAGATGTTGAAAATTCAAATGATTTAAACTCATTACCTCACAGTATTCTTTTCACTCAATTTCCTATTTTCCCCCATTGTACCACTTCTTTACACATTGTTGCAATGTGATTTTTTACTTTTGATTTAAGTCTTTTTTTATTACTAATTCTAATAAAAGAGGCAAGTGTTTCTTCAAGCTGTGAAGAAGGCTACTTATTTAGAAGAATGGATTATCCAAAATGAAGATGTGTGTATTTCAGGTTTTAGAATAGGTACACCGTATCTCTGCATTTAAGAGGCAACTAAAAAGGTTGGTGTCAGGAAGGGCATCCTGCTGTAAAACACTGTCTCAAAACGTCCCTTCCAACCCATGCCAGTGTGGAGAAACGGTTGTAAAAATGAAAACTATGAAGATCACAACAGGATTTGGTAATATAATAAACTTATGTGGCCCAGTCAATTGTGGTTTGTATCAGTAAGAAAGTACTTGCTAAACAAAATATTTGTTCATCCATGTCAGATTAAAACAAATGTTAAACCAATGACAATGAGGATGGTGAAGTATGTGCAGTTTGGGATCTAGTTAATCCTGCACAATGATGACTGTATTTCCCAATTGAATCCTCTCAAGTTCAGCACAAATATTTTATCACACCTTGTTTGATATATTAGTGCCAGGAAAACATCTAAGAAAACAACAACTGCTATGAGTGATATGAAATGTTATTTACAGATGAGAAGAACAAAGCTAAAATCAGGAATAAAATGTTCAATATGATTGTTATCAACAATTAACCAAACCCAGTAGCCTGAAACTAACCAATCAATCAGTACACACAATTTAAATCTTAATAACCTAAATTGCTGCAAGAATAAATTTAGATTAGCTACAGTACAAACAATATACAAGTCATATTGCAAAGATCTCCAATGTCTAGCTGATATTTTAAATTCTTACCATAAGTCAGATTATATGTGGGCTTGCCATTTTGGTCAAGGACTGTAATCGCATTGGCCTTATAAGTAGATGAACCATATCTCTGAACAGCAGCTTCTAAACTCTTTGGTAAACCTGAAGGAATCTGTAAGACATGGAAAATATGGGATTGAACTATAAATACATTTTAATTTCACAATTCAGAGATACACACACAAGTACAATTATAAACATATACACATAGACAAATAAATTTCTTCACAGATATAAAATAATTGTTACAAAGAAATTTTCCTATCCTTCAATTGAAATGATAATTTAATATATTCAGTAAATGAGTATAATTTAGGTATTTTTAAATAAGTTAGTCAGAGGAGAAAGAGCAATGCTCATGACCATTGTAGGCCATCCCAGACTGGTGAGATTGATCTGGTTGATTGTACAAGTTATGGCATATAACTTAATAGTGCTAAGAGATAACAAAACATGAAGATTGAACTTTTTTTACGTTTTTTTTTTTTACAGCTTAGTCTGGAGGGAAGATAATGCCCATCACCCTTTTTCTCAAGGCCTCTGAGACTGGTGGGACGAAGGGAGGAAGGTATCCACAGATCAGAGACTTGGCCTGAATGCTTGCAACAGAGTGGACTCCGCTAAAGGCACCCAAGGGCCAGGTGGTGTTCAACCGAGTGATGGATGAAGTCTACCACCCAAGTAGGCCACGGCAGGATTTGAACTCAGAATGCAAAGAGCTGGAATAAATCCTACAAGGCATCTTGTCTGATGCTCTAACGATTCTGCCAGTGCACTACCATAGACTGGTACTTTATCTACTCTGAAAGGAAGAAATTTGAATGGAATTTGAACTCAGAGCACAGTGAGTCGGAACGAATACTGCAAGGCATTCTGCCTAATGTGCTAATGACTCTGCCAAATCACCACCTATATTATGTTTACATCCAAATCCTAAAATGAGATTTTCATTTCTCTTTAGTTCAAGAAACTATGACTAATGAAATATGAGATGCTAACTTTCAATTTATTACATGTTAAAAACCAGTTTCTGTATTACATATCTATTCATACACATCAAAAGAAAACATTTTTATTTATTTATTGCAATCAATATTTAAGTCATTAATTACTGTAGGTAATTATAATAGTAGAATGGTGAAGGTACTACAACTGGATGATTAAGTAAGAGATCACCTGCAAGAGGTACTGATTTGTCGTCTGGGGTAAGACCTCACTCTAATTACAAAATAGTTGCTACTCTCATTCAACAGCTGAGCAATTCATGTTTGGAAAAACTGTTTTGTCTGACAATTTATACATATGAAAGTTGAATCATCCAACCCAAACTAGTTACATAAAATAAAAGTTATAAAAAAAATTAATACAAACACAGAGTTGTTCTCCTGCAACTGGGGTCAGTTCAGCTCCTTCGGGTTTGGGTGCATTTGGATCTATGGGAGGTGCTGAAAGACAAATACACATTACATGTTATCGCTTGTATAGGAAATGAAATCAGATTTATTTATATTATGAAACAAGTCCTAACACTTATTTACTTTACACTGATAACTTTTAAATAATAATAATAATTTTAACCTGAGCTCAGACAAGACTTTTTAAAACAATTTTTTAAATGCAATTCTGGCATTTTATTTTTGCTACTACATTATTTATTCAGACTGACTTAGTGTTCTAACACATGGACTGACACACACAGATAGTTTTTTTTTTAGATGAGACTCTTCAGATGTTCTCACAAGTTGGATTGTTTGTTTTATCTTCATTTTTTGTTTTCATTTTGTTTAACACCAGCTTTAAATAGACTTGACATGAGGAAAATAAAAAGATAATTAACTCATCAGAAACTACCCCTGTAGGTCTACAAGAAACTACATGTCAGCTGGCAATGAGGAAAGGAAAAGTGAAATGAATTTTCCTTGGCAGCTGATACAACATTTTCAGAAATAAACTGAAGCTAAACTTATTCTGTCTATATCATTAAAGCTACATCACTTTTATCATTAAAAAAACGTGGATGATATTATGTATTGCTAACAGAACTTTGATACCATTATATTCCAACTAAAAAAATGTCAAAGGATGGGGTTTATGGACAATGTAACAAACTAAATGCTTTTCAGTAATCTAGCTTAAAACAGCTTTATATGATACACACTGTACTTATTCAGAGATTAAGAAATGGTAGAATGGAGAGAGAAAAAGACCTGTAAGTAAACAGAGAATTTAAAATTCAGTTTGGGTGAAAAAATATTGGATTTATTTTGTAAGCTATTAAATGCGTATGGAATCAATTTCAAAAATGCTACCATAATATATGGTGTGAGGAAATGGCTGAATACCTAAGAATATATCAATATTACCTCCTGCATGATCTAATATTATATTGATTTCATTATTTAAGGGGGGAGATCTTACAAATGTAAATCAAACTCAAAGTTTTAGTTCATGCTATTTCCAAGGAAAAGGGGCCACTATTTTTAATCAATGGGAACTTGCTCAAATCAAAGGGATAAGTGGATGATTAATGTAGTTAACATGAATCTTGAAGAACTGGAAAATTGTGTTTGATATGAACATATTAGAAGGGAAAGTATTCCATAGTGAAAATTTGATGCAAGGCTTAAGGGGGAACGTAATGGGTGGTGAGAAATATAGATAAAGAGAAAAAAATAGTTCCAAGCTTTTGAACAGAGATATGATATATATGTTATGTTGTTGCAGCTATATATGTAAGGTAAACAAAGATTATTATGACCGTAGAAATACACTTGCAGGCAGAAGTTAAAAAAAGAACAGTTTTAGAAGGGGAAGGAAAGGTTTCAATTAGTTCAGTTTAGTGGAGTGGTGAAGGGAGGCTTATAAAAAGGAAAATGATAATATATTAAATAAATGGATTTATTACAAAAGTAATATTAGTTGTAAATGATAAGCGGAACATATTTCCAAAATACTCATCAAACTCTTGACTTTAAGAATGCTTGTAGCCAAAAATGCAATCTAATTCAGTTTATATATATTTTTTTTAATGTTATCAAATAATCCATCAAATATAATATCTGCATGTACCATAAGTACACAAATCAAATAACAGCTTTTTGTTAGGAAGATATTGTCTAGTTTATACACTATGAGAGAGAGTGAGGGAGTGAGAATATTTTTTTTTTCAATCAATTAGTAAAATTCAACTAGGTGTTTTTAATGAAACAGGTTCAATAATATTTCCTAACCATAATAAAATTTGTTTAACATGATCTACCAATGTTAGAGAAAAGAACATTTCGAGAATGTTTAGTTAAGAAAACTAGATAACATGTCATCAAAATAACATGTCAGCAATGTAGCCATGATCATGGCCTCAAATTGATAATTAACGCTAATTTAACTGTGGAATGAAGGAAAGAAAATCAACTTACTTTCTAAAGCTTCGTCTTCATCAATGAAGAATTCCCTCAACGGTTTCCTTTTGGGACGCTGTTTAAAGGGGTGGAAATCAGATAAAGTTTGAAACTGTATACATTTATATTTAACAAAATGTTTAAATATATAACTAAAAAGAACTAAACAAATTTTAAAAGAAAATGTATACACAACCTACAATAAACACACATATACACACAATATCTATAAATGTAAACAAAATAAAAATACATTTTGATCCATTACCAGTATAAATCTGTCATTAGAACATGGATTTTCCACTAATTTCCAACTTAATTTTCAAAACATGAAACTAATATTTATTTTAATATATTTTTAAAAATTGGGTGTTATATACATATTTAGAAACAATTTCATATTTAATATAATTGAATATACAAATTATGATACACTATTAGGCTAAGTTTGATTCATGTTTGAAAGTTCAATCTTGTTCTGTTGAAAACAAAATAAATTTATCAACAAGTTAAAAAAAATATTGGTTTTCTTTTCAAAAGTTCTAGAGTGAGGGAATATAACTGATTGGTTGAACTTCAGCAAACTACTGGTATATATTTTATTGACAATGGCAGGATAAAATGTATTTTTGATATACCAGTCTCTATAGAGACTGGTGAAACCAAGATACATTGAATATTTGAGAAGATAATATGGTTCTGAAATTTACTTTCATGAGAGATAATGTTTAACATTTAGATTGCTCTTTTATAATTAATAAAAATGGAATATGGCTTATCTCTCCTCCAATGTTACAAATTTAATTTAAATGGTTGAGCTTGCCTACACAAAGAAATATACACTAATTTATAATTTTCTGCAGGAACATGAAATATTGGTACCTAAAGAAGTTATTTTTGTAAGTATCAATTATTCTATAATGTATTGATTAATGTTTTTAAAACAATATTTAAGGAACAGTAGCCAAAATATTGCAGTGTTTGACTACTGACAATATATTGCTCTGCTCTTGAGCAAAAGAAATAACTGCTTGCTTCAGTTTGCTTGATTGACAGTAGGTTCCAGTCTTAATTCATGGCTGAGTGGCTAGTGGTAGGGGGTTACAGCTGGAAAAAAAGGATCGCTCTGACAGAAACCATTGCTAGCATGAAAAAATAAATGCAATCAGTAAGAAATGGGGTGGAGAGAGAGAAAAAAAGGATAACATGCATTACTTGAGATTATAACTGTGGGGGGGGAGAGAGAGAGAGAGAGATTGTGTGTGTGTGTGTGTGTGTGTGGTGATGGACAAATAGATTAGCTTATGGTTTGTAAGGTTTGCTGGTCCAGCTGGTTACTGGTCTGTGAAGTTATATTTGCTTTTTGTCTAGGTTGGGTATTTAATTTTACTTTCTTTAGTGAAGCTCACTGGAAAAGACAGCAAACATTTTTGGAAAGTTGCTATCACATTCATGGAGAATTGGTCTTTCTCTCATCCATTTAAGACTTGAAAAGTTATGGCTAAACACTAACTTTAAAAGTAAAAAGAATTTATAAAACACTGTTTTAAACACCTATGTTTAAATATAAATAAATATCAATACTGCTTATATGCTTGGATGAAATTTCACACAAAATATTCCAAACTAAACAATATTTCCCCCCATAATGTATCTAATAAAACTACATGTAAACAAATTCTTTGGTAGCTCTTAACAAATGAAACCCATGTTAATGAACTCTTTAATTTCCCATATTTAATAATGCTATTTTATTTATTTAATCACATGCAACAAAATATTTTATAAAATTTCATCACATGCCAGAGTGGGTAACACACTCCGGCTACCCTGGCATGTGAACATCATCTTGTCCATATTTTAATTATATCAAATACATTTGTGGTATAAAATACACGTTTGGAAGCATATCAAGGGAAGAAAATTACATATCAACTAGACACAGACCATATTTCATACGGTGCAATAATAATGCATGGTAACAATATTTAACTAGTTTTCTGTCTTGTAAATAAGGGATTCAAAGAGTTTTTGTTTTTACCAAAAGTAAATTATGGGCTTCAGAAATTATCATTATATTTTGATTATTAACATGTAAATGATCCCCAAAAAACTAAATTCAAGAAAACATGTATGTAATTTCTGTTAGTGTGTTTCATTACAGTGTTTAATTAAGCTCTAGTAACAAGAACCAAATACATTGGTATGAAGCACTGTCAGCTAACATCACACACACAGTGTTGAATGGCAGCTTTGGGGATTTACAATGTAGCATATATTTTGTATTGAGTTTTCCTATGTTCAGTAGATAAGTCGGATGCTGGTTTTTACAATGTATTTTTGTGGAAAAGGTGTTACTTATGTTCGAGTATATATGGTGTGTGTTTTTGTGCATATATTTGTGATTGTGCTGTTGTGAGTGTGTGTATGACTCACGGTTGGCTGAATTATTGTTGATATGAGAGAGAGAGAGAGAGAGAAAACAGAGAGAGAATGAAAGTAAAAGTGTTTATGTCGTCAAAAGCAAAGGCGTTTTCCTGGGGTGAAAAGTAAAAGTTCTATTCCTTTATTTTTTAATACAAATGATAAATGAATTTAATATCTTTAAATAATTGTTCAAATCCATCATTAGGAAAGGCATGACACCTAATAGATTTGATTAAATAAGAGTCTAATTGTGTGCATTGACGAAGGCCATAATTTTGAAGAAAAGTCACTGTATCTTGTGTATTTGATGTTAATCATTGGGCAGATAATAGCTATGTTCCTTAATTATTTCATTTTCTAGGAAAACACTTTCACTTTTTTTTTGTCAAAAGAAAATACTTTTATGGGGCCCTGGAAATGAAGAAGTGCTAAAAGGTGTTCCATGTGTGATCATACTATGTTTTTTTTTTTTTGTATACCAGGGACTACATTGTCCAATGTATTCTTTATTTAAGAGAGTATGGTATAATTTGAGGAAGATTTGGTTACTATTTCCAGCAAGTCAAACGACTGCATAGAGGCTCTGTCTAGCAGAATCAATAAAATAAATACCATGAATAGATTGAGATAAATGGAGTTTCAATTGGTGAAAGCTTACTCTTGGCACTAAGCTTTGTTCTTTAGATCTAGGTTAGCTCTGATTGAACATACCTATGAACAAAGGTGTTCAAACTGTGACTGACATCTCTTTTTCTTCAGGTATAGTGTATACCACATTATCCAATGTACCTTTCTTTTATAAGACAGTAGGGTGTGATTTGAGGGAGATTTTGTTCTTATGTCTGGCATGTCGAGTGACCATGTAGAAGTTCCTTTGTTCATTTACATGCCTCTACGTCACTCAGTACAGTACCAAGAATACATTAAATTTTGTTCATAAAAGTTCGGGATTTCAAATAGGTACAAGTTAGTTCCAGTTTTAGACCACATTCCACATTAGACAACCTTTCCAACCCAATAGGAGGCTTGGCATATATTCCTCATAGCCAGATCTGTAAAGGTACAATTCCTCACAGTGACTCACCAATTTCATCTTATATGAGGATCATCAATAACAAATATATACTCTACACATGTATTGAGTTCTCTCTCTTCTAGAGGTAGCAATGCCTAATATTTTATTTATATATATATATATATATATAGAAAAAATATTAACACAGAAGTGTTATGGAAATGCACTTACGTTCGTGATTTTTA
>JAOPJM010001291.1:37582011-37602339 GCA_027124095.1 Muusoctopus leioderma
TATATAAAATCTTGTCAACTAAAAATTTACTTTTCTCTTGAAAACTAAAAACTTTTTGAAGTCTTATGTTATCTATTTAATTAATTATTTGAAATTTATAGAACCATGAACAAAATTTGAATTTAGTGCCCAACATAAGGGCTTACATAGAAAAGAGATATTTAGCTAGTGCTAGAAAGCCATTGACTGGATGAACATAAAGAAGGGAGTACTCAAATTGTTGGCCCATCCAAAAATAGAGGGAATTTAGATGTAGATAATAAACACACTGAAGGACAATATTACTGAAATCGGAGCAAAGTAAAAGAAAGACCACAATAAATGTATATATAAATATATAAATATATATTAAAAAAAACAAAAAAAAACAAACGAAAAAAAACAAAACATACTTGCATTTGCAAAAAAATAAAAGAATTCAAATATAATCCTAGGATAAAACAACAGCAAACAACATAAAACAAGGGGAAAAATATAGTAAGAAAAGAATAAGCTATTTATATATATATATAGATGAGACACTGAATTGACATCAAAGGGAAATTAATAAATTGGTGGGGAAGACAAAAATGTTAACATAATATATAATGAGTGTAAATACTTTTGCTCTCCGATTCTGCAAATTCTGAATGATAACAAATATATTTTCTTACAATATAGGAAGGGAATTTGAGAAAGATTGAGGGACTGAAAGAGAGAGAAGGGCTATTACTTTGACTGGTACAAAGCTAAACCATGTAATACAGAAGAATATAACCACTTCAGTTCTAACTAATCTGGTGAATCAATGTGCTGATCCGTATAAGATAGCAACATCTTGGTTTCATACCAGAACCATATTTACAAAAAGATTATTAAAGCTTTTCTGAAAAGTGGAGCCATACAAACTTATTGCATTATGATATTAATAAGTAGTTATAAAAATATAATTTCAATTATATCTTTTAATAATATATGAGAAATATTACTGAACTTTATACAAAATGGAGAATAAGGCCACAACTAAAGTAGAAAAACAAAATATTAGGAATGTTGATGTCAATAAGAAGGCAAATTTAACATTTTGAGCATGAGTTTTCATCTTCTATGAGACACGCCTGCATCAAACATTATATTTTCCTTCAAATGACACACCAAAATATCTCCCTACATAATAATTCTTGCAATAATCTTTGCTAATTGCAGTGGCAATGTCTACAATAAATAAATGACCTAAAAAACACCACAAATACTAAACCATAAAAAGTGGCAATTTAATCCTTTCAAAATCAACAAATTTCCAGATTTCTAATAGGGAAAGCTAGTTTAGATTTAGAGATATTTTGACAAAATAAAAATAACTGTAAATATGGAACATTATATGGAGATGTTTAAAAATGAGACTTGATAACAGAGTGAATGTGACATATTCTTAATGGCTTAACATATTGTTACTGACACAGATGTAAGTCCTTGGACATGGCACCAAATTCTTTGTCATGTCTACTTTAGCTGAAAGTTATGTACCACAATGGCGGCACAGTGACAAATACAGAAATAACAGGAAATTATAAAGTAGCTTAGTGATTTTGTTGTTCTGAGATCAAATCTTATCTAAGGCCATTTCAAAATAACAAGACAAAACAAAATCCACTAAAGATCTGCCTCCATTATTACAAGCACAGAATGTACTTTATCTAAATATGAATGCAACTTTGTAAGATAAACTTTAAGAGTTAACAGAAAATATTTCACAAATATTTTATGATATAAAAGACAGCTTTAAAGATCCTCATCACTAAACATTAAAAAATATTATGCTTAAATTATTTGCAAATTAACAGGTTTAATAAATTCAAGAAGATTATTCCAAGCTTGCCATGAGTAGATAAAAGTGAACCTCCATAAGAATTGTCAGTAAACAATACTGATGACACATTTTATGATATACAGCAAAACATTCCAAAGTTTCCAAAATAGAAGATTAGTGCAAATGATTCAAATGAAAATTAGAGAGATTATATTAAAAAGAAATATGAATCACAATTCCAAATTCACAAGAAATTGATATCTATAAAACAATGATTTGACAATTATAATGAATAACAATGTTTGTTGATTACACTAAAAATTGAGAAAAGGAAGAAATCTTCAAAATTTAGCTTAGGAAAACCAGAAAAGACAAAACCCTAAATACTATTTGATGTCATAGATTAGCAATAAAAATCCACCTTTAAAACTATTTTCCAAGCATTGCTAACATTTGTCCACCCACATCATATTTGGGGTAATTATTTTTTCCATTAAGTTTTTTTCTTTTTAATCAAATATAGGATGGCACAATTTCTAATAAAGATTAGTGGAAGTTTTATTTTACATTAATTCTAAATATCATAACACTGCCATTTCATAAAGGTATTAATGTTTCAATCAGAATTTAACATTTATTTTAATCTATTAGTCATTGGCGGGCATTGGCATCACTGTTGATGGAGTAGAGATTATATGTGTGGTGTACACAGATGATATTGTTGCCAATTATCACAAACTTCACATTTAAATTTATTTTCTGCTCATAATTCAAGAAATTGATTTTACTTTCACATTAAATGTCTAACACTACATTATTTTTTACCAGTTTTCTTCTAGCTTAACTACCGGATACTTTACAATAATTATGTTATATACCATTCAGCAGATATTAAGACTAAATATATGAAAACATTTAGTTTAAGTAATTTTAGTGTTAAAGACAAGGAGTATAGGTATAGTAACCAAAGTATTACCAAGTTGATGACAGCCAACTAAATTTGAATTGTGATATTTCCATTGTAAGGTATATGTTCTCTCTATTTAACCTGCAGTTTTAACTTCACAACATGGCTAAATATTGTTTTTTTTTGTTTTCCAGCATTTGTCACAAATTTCATTCAAGTAAGCATGCCTGCATGCACTTACAGGTCATAGTTTAAAATACAAAATAAACAAGCTCTAAATTTCAAAACATTTATTTTTTCACAGACATTGAATTAGTAATTACCCTAAGTTAAGCAGCTAATGTTATAGGAAACATTTTAGCCAAATAGACCAACCTATGTTCCATCTATTGACAGCAATAGATTAAAGGAAAGTAGAGTTATTGTTTCATCTAAATAATCCAATATATAGAGCAAGAGAAAGATGAAGATTTTGAATAGTTTCCAGACAGGACACAGCTTTGAATATGTAGTCACCTACATAATAATATATAACTACGCATTTATATAATAATTTCACTAGGGAAAGTTTATAGGGAGTCAGTTGAGGTGGTTAACACCCCTTGTTTATATATTCTGGTATTAAAAAAAGATTAACTGTTTTTACCTTTTGAGGCCTAACTGTAGTTAAAAGAAACCTTGGAAAGGAATTAATGGATGTAATGTGACACAAGTGAAGCCAAAGACCCAGTTTTCTGAGCTGTGACAGTGCTAAAAAAATATATATTATAATACGAACTCTATTCATTGTGGAGGAGGGGTGTTGAAAGACTAAATCAACCACGGTGACCTTGGAACTGTAGGGTAATGAACAAGGTATCATAATCTGGATCAGTATGTCTTGTATCAAATCCACTGCCTTTCACAGTATTAGTAGTAGTAGTAATAATAATAATGTTGTTTTTTAAATAATAATTATAGGCGCAGGCATGGCTGTGTGGATAAGAAGTTCGCTTCGCAACCACGTTGTTTCGTGTTTAGTCCCACTGTGTTACACCTTGGGCAAGTGTAGCCTTGGGCCAACCAATGCCTTATGAGTGGAATTGGTAGACAGAAACTGAAAGAAGCAGTTTGTTTCCTTGCTAGCATGGGTTGGACGGAGATTTTATGAAGCAGTATTCTTTTACAGCCGGATGCCCTTCCGGACACTAACCATACTTATTATTTTAAGTATGGAAATTATGCCACCAAACCTGAGTCATCAAACCTCCATTCAACTGGACATTTTGTTTTGTGGCTAATGTAAACAAACATCACTGGTTGCTTGGTAATAAATGGTGTCAAGTGGTGACAAGCACACGCACACACACATAGCATTGACAAACTAGAAACCAGAATCCAAACAGACAGACATAGATACACATAAACCACCAACATCAACATTTATATATATGTATGTGTGCGCAAGCATGTGCTTGTCATCGCTCGATACCATTTATCGATCACCCGGTGACTTTGTTTACATCTCCAAATAACAAAATGCCCGGCCATTCGGTAGTTCGGTAATCAGTATGGTTGGTGACAGGAAGGGCATTCGACCGTAAAATGCTGCCTTAAGAAATATCCACCCAACCCATGTTAGTATGGAAACACGGACATAAAATGATGAAGATGATGATGAATAATAATTGTTTCTAATATTAAAAGAGAAAACAGTCCACCATGAGAGTAGAACCTGGCATCTCTCACTTGTCGGGAGAACATGTTACTGATTGTACCACCCTACATCATCTTTACGAGCTTCAGCTCGGCAAGCATCAAGATGTGGGAAGAATTTCTCAGAAAACTCCTTGCTGAAACTGATTTATATTCTTAATACTTTTCAGAAAAGCATGAATGTCACAATCTGCCAGTCTCTACCCACATAAGTCTGATGTTTTCTGACTATTAAAAAAAAGAAGCCCGTATCAGTATATGTAAAGAACAATTATCTTTTTATTATATATGTGTGTGAAAGAATATATATATATATATATATATATTCTTTCACACACACACACACTAATACATACACAAACATACAATTCACCTCTCTCCTGTCTTCAAACACCAGACTTGGCCAGCCTACTACTACCGGTCAGTCAATGGCTATTATGTAACATTCCTACCCATGTGGCTTTTCACCTCTAATTCTTCTTTTTTATCATTTTTTTTTCTTTGTCTTTCCTTCCTCGCTTTCCACTCAATCTATTTTCCGAAGAAGGACAATGTCCGAAACGTTATAATTAACTCTTTCCATTTCTCCAAGCATCAAACTAATAATTTTGATCACAAACCTATCCCATCTTGTTTTTTTATGTCCCCCACCCCCCTCTCTATACATATATGTATGAGTGTATATATTGTGAATTGAAAAAAATAAATACAATTTATAGTTTATACTGAAAATATATTGACAGAGTTTTCTAATGATTTGGTTACAGAAATTGTGTAATTATAAAGTATGTTAATCTCAGAAATTTCATGAAAATAATGAATTTTAAAATGTTTTATGTTTTTAAAATAGAAATCCAAAGCACAGAGCTGCAGCAGTCGAACCCAGACCACTAACTGAAAGTTGAAGTTTTTTTTATTCCATCACTAACACTTCACTTTATCTCTAACAATAACAATTAACCCTCAATGGCCGACTGCACTTATTTTTTTTAAAGATACCATGGGAGATACAATTCACTGCTCTAAGTAGCAAGAGCACAGTATAAGAAACAATTTTTTTTTATTAGCTTGCTGTGCTGAAAGACAAAAGCAATAAAAAATCACACTAGTATATTTTCCCTAGAAAACAGGTATCCCATATACCCTCCTTCAAAGTCAATAGGTGTGATTCTAATTAGGAAACACTAAACAACTGACACTACTTGCCAAAGATAGATAAAATATTTTTTTCTAACTTAAAAAGTTGGAATTTAAAAGTTTAATATGACAAGAAGAAGAAAAAATCAATAACGAAAGATTACTTACTGGAAATAACTATTATTTTTCATTTGTAAGTTAGTTTTCTAAATATTTGTTATATCAAGCATAAACGAAACAGTTAAACACTTTCAGATATACACTAACTAAACCATACCCTCGTTTCTCCATATATTATTTATTTTCTAGTTATTTATAGAAAAGTCACTTAATTAGTATTTCTCTAAGTGTCTAGTGGAATATTATTTTTATCAAATTTCCATATACAGTAATGACTATTTCTGATTTTTTTTACAGTTTTTACATGGTCATTTGACTTGCTAGAAATAGCATCCAAATCTCCCTAAAATCACACTCTACTGTCTTAAAAAAAGGAAAGACACATTGGACAATGTATTCTTTCAGATACGAAAAGGCAGGATGGTCACAGCTAGAATGCCTTTGATCATAGGTCTGCTTGATCATGGCTGATCTGGGGCTAAATAACAACAATTGTTTCTGGTTTAAAGAAAATAGAAGAGATAACACTCTTCCATATGTAGAAGCAATAAACTATGGCGAAAACAATTTGGTACTTTCATATTACTGGCAACCGACTCCTAGTTAACTTAGTTCTTAGAAGATCACCACCAATTAGTCTGCTAAATTACCATCATCTAACATTACCATTGTTTCATTCTAAAATAGCTGGCACAGGTTTTCCTCTTTTGGAAAAGTAAATAATAAACAAAATGTTTTATGTTTATCAAATGATACAGTTCTATAGATACCTTGTAAAATCAGACCATCTGGTAGCCATTAAAGAAGAAGAACCCAAAATATTTAACATATATAGTTTAATAATAGTTTGTCTTTTTTTTTAGAATAGTATATAGTTATAAAATATGAATAAATAATTAAGAAAAAGAGATTTACTGATAAAAATTTAATAAAGGAAAGCAATCAATTATAAAATAGCTATATATATATGTATGTGTATTTACTCAAATATTAGGTCATGTTTCAACATACATGAGGATTGCTGTCCCTGTGGGAACATTTGTCTCACTGTTAGTAGAAGGAAAGTGCATGAAAGATTGCTTAAGAACTGGTTCAAAGCTATTTACATCACTAGCTAAACTGAAAAGAATAAACCTTCATAACAAGTAACATATATCTTAGAAAGTATGGTGGCAGCCATTATTTGCTAGCCTGCATGTGTTCTAGTAAAAATTGAGAATCCAACCAGATTGTCCGCCATCTCATACAAAGATTAATAGGTATTTTAGTAAATTTTTACAACACCTAATAATACTCCTCAAATATGACTCAATAGTCAAACTACTTCAGAATTAATTACACAACTTCGAAAATTTAAAGCTAATACAGTAAGAAAAAATATTTTTGTATAAACTGAGAAATATTGTAAAATGACCAATTATAATAGTTTATGTTATTATTTATAAAATTTAAGAAATCTCTAAATACTATCACAATAAAAGTTGTACAAGAAAATCTCATTAGTCTCAAATGTCTATGGGAAATGAAATTCTAGATTAAATTATTAATCTTAAATGTGTTTCTGTATCTAAGATAATCCTAATATGAAAGAAATATCTATCATCAGCTTACTTATTTTAAAGTTTGTAGAGTTCAGGAAAACGAAATTGAAATAAACTTTGACTAACAACAACTAACTGAAGCCTTGAAATAAACTAAGCAGATGGGATGATGGTAATAAATCAGTAAATAAAATGTCAGCTAATTTCAAAACAAACAATATCTTTTCTTAGGTAAACCTTTGACTTATTATTATAAAATTAGGAATTTAATAAAGTACCACATTTTCTGACTCCTTTAATAAATTTAATAGGAGAAAAATTGTACATTCTATATATGAAGAATGGTATGAAACAGACAGTTCTCTCAAATGCAAACATTGCCATACAAATCAAGCCATATCAAAGCAGGAAGAAATTAATAGTAATTGATAAATATTGTTTAAGAAGGCACAGAGACAACATAAACAATTTTCAACTTAGAATAAAAAAACTGGAGAGTTTCAGAGAGGACAGAAAGTTTGTTTAATTTATATTGTGAAAGACAAAAAATCCTTAAGACAGAAAGAGCAATAGAAAGAAAGAAAGAGTTGGATGAACATAACAATGGAAATATTCTAAAAGAAACTCACCTGGTTCTTCTTCAAAAGTGGAAAGTTGAGTGGATCCGACTCTGATTGAAGATGCGTGTGCTTGACCGTAACGATTAACTCTGTCGGCCCCACGCATGCTTTTGGAGGCATTGCTTGTCACATCTGGTGGTTGGGAGTAATGCTGAGCTGTATTAATAAAAAACACAGCGGGGAAAATAAGTAATGGGCAATACATGATATATAACAACAGTAATAGGTTTAATAAAGACTGGTACACTGATTCAATCTATGTTGATAATACAAACAAGGCCATTCTCTCATGTGGAGATATCAATAAAAACAAGAATCAATTTTATTAGATAATATTTTTGGATATCTTTGTCTAGTAATTGTTGTTGTTTAGACCCAGGTCAACTCTGATCAAAGGTATTCCAGTCATGACCATCCTGCCTTTATCCTATGTACAGGGAATCCAGGACTAAATTATTCATTGTGTCCTTTTCTAAGAGAGAAATTTGGCTGCTATTTCTACTAGGTTGAGCGACCACGTAGATGCTCCTTCAGTGGCTTGTTGTCTAGCTGTTTCAAAACAGAGTAGCATGAGATCTTAAGGTTAAGTAAAATCTTCCAAAGGTGTTTCATTCAAAGAACACACAAAGAAGGGTACTTGTTAAAAATATACTCTTCGCTAATTTCAAGTGTCTTACAAATAATCTTAATATCAAATGACAAGTTAAAACTAATTATATGGTAGTATCAGCATGGAGTCCTACATCATACAATCATTTACTAATTCCTAGGGATTTAAAAAAAAACAAGGTCGTGGGTTTGATTCCTGGACTGAGCAGCACGTATTATTGAACAAGGCAGTTCATTTCATATTGCTCCAGTCCACTCAGCAGAAAATCAGTACTGTCACGGGAAAAAATGGAGACACTTCCATCACAAGTCGTGACCAACAGATAGTATTCAGCAAGGGAAAACCAATGGAAACATAGGTTCCTTGGTTTGATTCAGGAGATCGCAGTCAATCTTCTGATCAATCCATTGTTTTATCTGTTGTCAAGATGCTCAAAAATAAAAATGATGTTGAAAATAGGGTACTTATTGAGTTTTTAAAGATCAGAAGACATCAATATAAAATACATATAGCTAAATTGCCACCAGAAAATTATGTATTTCCTACTGAATAATATAAAAAAATTATTAAACTATGATAGTTAAGAGATCTGGCTAGTTGAGACAGTCAACATCTAATTCACAATGTTTGCTTTATATTTTGGAAGAAGAAACGATTTTGGTACGAGATGTAACTGTAGCTAAATAGGAAGACCTTAAGAAAATCAACACACATTATTGCCTGGAATGTGTCACAAGAAAATTTAATAGTCCAAACTTGAGCAACATGGACAATAATACTACTAATAATGACTCTTAACATTGGTACAAGCCACAAATTTTGGGGGAGAGGTACAGTTGAATGGTACTTATTTTACCGGCCCTAGAAATAGGAAAAGCAAAGTCAACCATGATGTGATTTGAACTCAAACATAAAGGGATGTAGCTAAATACTGCTATGCATTTAATTTGGTTTTACTATCTACTGTCATAATACTGGTTTTTAGAACAGGTGCACTGTATCCCTGCGAGTGCAAGAGGCAACTAAAAGGGTTGGCATCAGGAAGGGCAACTGGCTGTAAAACACAGCCTCAAAATGTCCCGTCCAACCCATGCCAGCATAGAAAAGTGGATGTAAACACAATGATGATGATGATGATGATGATGAATAAACAATAGCAGCCTCTAAATAGTGATATCTGGAGATCAAATTAAGGTAAATGAATATTGTTTTTTTTCTGGAAACAAATTCCTCAATCACTCTTCCATATTTTGTTCAATGTATAATAATTATTTCAGGAGTTCATGTCAATTTATTTATTTTTTGCTATCTCTTAAAGAAAAAAATGCATGGTTATTAATGAGAGGTGGCATGCAATTTTCAATACTTTATGAGGGAAATATTAAGAAGCACTACTTTAGAGTGTTTGTCATTCTAAAAAAATTATAAAAATTACTGTTTGGTAGCCTACCCAAGCCTATCTGTCCTGATGTTCTCTAATCATGTTTCTTAGTTAACATCCAGTAGGACACGGTTCCACATGGTACTGCATCATCAAATTGATATAAATCATTGAACTATATATATATATATGGTAAAAGTGAACTATTTTTGCGTGAAAACACCCCAAATACCTGTGTTGTTTACCTGTAAATTTCATAATAAATAAACTGCAAAAACCCATTTTTAGGCATTTTCTGTTCCATAATTACGGGACTTACAAAATTTTCAACAGGATGTTAAGAATTAAACTAGTTAATATTATGCTAGTTCTTTCTTCAATCTATATACTGCTGCCACAACACCAAATATTGACAAACAAAAGCTATTCTTACACCATTTTTAATTTTGGAATACCTGTATACTTTAGAACAAGTTGAGAGAAAGGAGCTAAGTTCTTTAGATAAAAGTATACACTACCGAAGGTAATATGACTTGTGGATTTAGCTTGACAGAGAATGGATACTGATAAGCATCAGCTTTTACATATTTTTGGATGCTATCTTTAAAATATAAATAGCTTTTACACTGCAGTCACGCTGAATGACTTAATGCTGTGCTCTTTGAAATTGCTTTTGAATAAAACAATCATTCATACAATAATAACAATGTGTTACGAGTGTTAAAAATCATATTAGAGTAAAAGTTGTGTAAATCACGAGAAGAATATTTTAAAATGTTATTAAATATATATATCCTCATCATTTTATGTTCATTTTTCCATGCTGGCATGGGTTGTACGATTGACAGAACAAAGCAGTTCTTGTTCAAGGTTACAGCAACAAACACTGTGTTGTTTGATTTTATATATATAACAAGGAATTTATAAAAATTCTGACATAGTGTCCAATACTCAATTGTGTTGAGGACAGATAGGCAGGTGAAAGCAGTAGTTACTAAGTGGTAAAAAGAATGATCAAAGAGAATGAACAAAAATATTTGTTGATAGGTAAAGAAGAGTGGGTTATTTCTTCTCAATCTTGGAGTCAAAAGTAAAAAGGAGCAAGGTAGCATCACATATGAAGTAAGGATTTGTATAGGGTATGGCTTATAACAGAAAACACTTATAGCAACACTGCTACACCATCCTTCAAAGATGATTAGTTACATAGTGTCATCCTATCACACACAACCACGAAGATATGCAATGCAGACAGATGCACTCACAAACTGACATTAATCATAAATACACATAATCACATACACACAAAATCACATAGGCAAAACCACCAATAGTTAAATGAGCTAATGAGGGAGCCTCTATGAGGTCACTTGACCTGTTAGAAATAGCAGCCAAATTTCCCTCAAATTACACCCACTATCTTAGAAAAGGACACATTGGACAATGTAATTCTGGGTGCCCTGCACATAGGATAAAAACGAGATGGCTTTGCTCATAGGTCAGCTCAATCAGGGTTGACCTGGGGCTAAACAACAACAACCAACAGAAAAAAAGATTTTGAACTGAAAAATAAAAAACAAATAATCAAAAGGTGGGTGTGCGCATGTATATGTATATATGTGTGTTTGTGTAGAAAATTGTAATGAAATAACGTTTGCCCTTCAAAGGACGGAGACTATGTAGAGTAGAGAGGACTTTTTAGCCTGGTAGAAACCAAGGCATCCTCTCTAGTGTTGGTTCCACGATAAAATGCACCCAGTACACTCTGTAAAGTGGTTGACAATTGAACGGAAAAAACGTAGGGTAGAGAGGGCTCTTTAGTCGTGTCATAAACATGACAACCTCTCTAGTGATGGTGCCACGATAAAATGCACCCAGTACACTCTGTAAAGTGGTTGGTGATAGGAAAAGCATCCAGTTGTAGAAACCAAGCCAAATGAAACATACAAGCAAGACGTGGGCCGCTGACCCATCTAGGAGAGTGGTGACTCCAATGAGGAATCAACTTGGGCCGAAATCCCCCGTCCAACCCATGCCAGCATGGAAAACGGACGTAAAACGAGGAGGATGATGAATAATAGCAACTATTGTTTTGATGGAAGTCTTATTTCATTTACTTATCTGTATAGATCAAAGGTTAGACGGAATATAACAGAAATTTTAAACTTAACATCAATGCAATGAAGTTAACACAAACGTATTTCAATCAGGTTTAAAAAATGAATAGATTTAAAAGTTATTAAAGAGATTTGACAGCACATTCACTGCCAATATAATATTGCACCTAGTCATTCATCCAGCTACCAGCATGCCATAGGTCAAGTGACTGGGGGGCTACACAACAACAATTTTAGAAACACCGTTAATAAGTAGAGCTATATAAGGAAACTTTCCACATCAGTTAGGGTAACTGAATAAATTTACTAACTAATTAAAAATATGGTTCCACAACACAATGTAATCAAGACGAAATTCATTACTACTTCCATTTATTCATTTATTGAACCTATATAAATTAAGATTCATCAGTGTATTTATTGTCCTACTGATTCAAAATAAATTTAGAATCTACCAAAATAAATACCAACTATTTATGCAATTATTGAAATATATATTGCTATTTTTATAGCAATATATACAACACATCATAAATCTTTTTCAATTCTTGTCAATCCTTTTGTACATGCATGAGTTTTAAAAAAATCCTGTTTTACTATTCTCATAATTTTTGGCATTATATGTAATTAAGGAATCATTATTTTTTTTTATGAGACAGTACTCTTTCAATAAGAAATAAACCACACGACAGACCTCAAAGCTTTGACTATTCTAGCTAGTATCTATAGTCGAATGTCTGTAGTAGTATTTTTGTGTTTTGAAACTTTCTATAATTTCCCAAGGAAGTGTTTTAGAAATTTACCAAACAACAAATTGCTTAAATTAAAATTTTCATTAATAGATTTAACTTAAATATTTACTAGTAAATATTATTGCTTCATCCATTAGTTGGTATTTTAAAATGTAGGTTGTTGTTTACAATATCTTTCTTAAAGCCAACTATTTAACAGTGTTTAGAAAGCAAAGTGAATAACTGGGAACATAAGTAATTGAAGTAAATAATACAGGTAATTTTCAAATATAAATTCACCTATAAATGGGGAAAGATGTGTTAAATTAATAGTTATCTCTTTAGAAAAACAATGAATGATAGATAGGTAAATGAAAACACTAACCTGATGCAACATTCATATACAGGGATATACAGAAGAAGTTAAGGCATGAAGGTCAGATTTCAGAAGTTTTTGTTAATTTTTAATACCCTTAGGTAATCCCGGTATCTTTGAGAGAAGATGAAATATTTTCCGCCCCCAACTAGTGTAAGTAATCCAGGTATCTCTGAGAAAAGGTGAAATATTTTCTGTCCCCAACTAGTGTAGGTAATCCAGGTATCTCTGAGAAAAGGTAAAATGTTTTCCGTCCTCACTAGACATAATAAACAGCATCAGTGAAAGATGCTCAAATGTTTCTGTACTTCTCAGTTTGTTGTTCCAGTTTGTAAAGTTGATGGACAACTGGACAGGTAAATCAATACTTGTAATGTTGCAGTAATCAGCAGCTAAGTCCTATTGTAGGGGACTGCTACACACAATACATAGCTATTCATAACACAGAGTGAGTAGGAGGTTCATATCTTAAATTATGGGAATAACATCCCCAGATCCAATATGTTTCATGTTATAAATAATCCACAGAGCTAATTTAAGTTGTTGTCAGGTAGACTATCAATGTTTTTGCACTAATTATGGAGAGAGGGAATAAGTTCATAATTAGCAACTAAAAGTAATACATCACTTGAGTAATTAATGATATAAGATAGGAAGGAGGAGACGTAAGTAACTTTTATAACAAGTTACAAATTTGTTTGCTGGGAAATTAATACAAGTGCTACAATATTGGATTTTTTTAACCCTATAATTCCCCCCCCCCCTTCATTTAGTTTTATAGCATTCTAAGGTTAATAAAATATACTATTGTGAACAAATACAAATGTATTGCATGTGGAAGTCAATAGGAGTTTCTATACAAACACATCCAGTGAAAATACTAATACAAGAAATGCAATCATCATCATCATCATCATTTTTACGTTTGCTTTTCCATGCTGGCATAGGTTATTAAAACTAAAAGAACATTATGTAGCCATTATTCCATGATGACATAAAAATCGATTAGATGGCAGTGGATTTTGGAGTCAAATATTTTTAAAGAAAAATATCCTCTACAGTATAAGAAGACACTTGTTTTAATGGAAAACTTTTCATTAAAGGGTCTAACAACCAAAGTTTACAATGTTTAAGTGAGTCATTTGCAACTGCACTGCAGCTTTACAGTGTTTACAACACTTAGAGCTGTTTACCCATCACTGCAACATCTGTAAGACTATCATCCAAAAAGCAAAAGATGTCTTCATGTTTTGCTTAGCCTGCAAGGTCTCTTGCCCTCACCTCCATTACAGCTAGAATTTCTGGTTTCTTAACAAGATGGTCTCTACAAACTTTGCAGAATCCTCCTTCTCCCTTCTCATGGTCAACCAAGATGGCTCTGTTTTAGGCATGTGCCATGAGTAAATACTCAGGGTGGGCAGCAGGCATTAATAAAGTAAATTATCAACAAAGGGCCTTATTGCTATGAGACAATGTGCAGTAAATTTCTCATGTTTATTAAAGTAATAAGCAAATTATTTAAATCTCGATATCCAGTTCTTACCCACAGACTTTCACTAGATACAGAAAATAACAAGCTTGGAAACAAAAAAGTTTTTTTTTTAATACTACCATTCTTTCTTATGTCTCTAAAAATTAGCTCAATCCCCAGAAGCAAACCATATAACTGGTATACATAAACAATCAACATATCTGAAGTATTAGAGAACAAAAGTATTCAATAAAGTATTTTTCAGACATATCAGTTGTTCATGTCCACTCACACATGCAGACTCCTTACTTTATAATGAAAGGCAAGAATTATTCTGCCTTTATGTCACTATATTTAATGCATTTTGGAGCTGCAGCTATGAGGCGTGAGTTTAATACTATCACATGATATTGAAGTTGAAAAGATATGGGAAATTGTGCTTGCCCAACATCAAAATATTAACCCTTTACTGAATTTTACAGTGAATTTCATGTGCATTAAATTAGCATTTTTTTTTAATAAAGAGTTGGAAATTATTTACTTTTTATAGTTTTAATAATATTCATAGTTTTAGTATGGGTAGGCATTGCCTATCTTGCCTTTTTATAATGAATTGAAAATTATTTACTTTCTATATATTTATAGTTTTAGTCTGGGTAGGCACTACCTACCTTGCCTTCTCAGAAGGTACGTCCCTGCTCTGTATGTAGCATAAACTCATTGTATTTGCTTCCCATTTTGCTTCTAACTTCACACTGCACATACGCAACAACATTTCTCCCAAATTTTCTTCTTCATTCCACCTGTCTCACAACCACATACATACAGCTGCCAATTTCAAAGATTTCTCTGATCACTCCAACCCAACAAGACAACTAGTCCGGTCAGGACAGTGTTCCTTCCATTAATCTCAAACAATTCACTCCAGAGCTAGCTCCCATCATTACCAAAGACTTCAATCTTTCGTCGTGTATAGGAATCTATCTCTATCTTTGGAAACATGCTACAGTGTGTCTCATTCCCAAGAAGGTCAACCTCTCTGAGCCGGCCAACTACAAACCTATCATCCTCAATTCCAACATCTCAGTCACCATCAGTACAGTCTCCACAGGTCTATATCTACCAGAAACATATCATATACAAGTGATCTCTCATCATTGAAAACTTTAGCAAAGCATGACTTGACATCAGTAAAGCCTTCAACAACCATGTCTGGTACAAGAACCTTATAGCTAAATTTCTCCCACCCCACGGGCACGATACAACTCTCATCTCTTGGATCAGAAGTTTCCTGTCAAACCACTCTATCACAAACATGCACTGATGGGGCTCCCTCCAACACAGATTCTATCAACACTGATGAACCTTGTGGTTCAGTACACCTTCCACAATCTTCATTCTATACATTGATGACCTACTTGCTATTATTTCTAACTGCACACTTTCCTATTTAGATAATACCATCCCATTCCTCCTTAATCTCTCTTACACAGGTATCATTTTCACACAACCAAGAGACCTAACATCAGACATACACTGCTTCCATAAACAGAGACCTCAAAAACTGTCTTGCACTACACCCCACTCTGCATGAATAGTACACACAAATAAAATCCTGAAAGTTACTACAAATATTAACTCTAACAATCTGATTATTCCTCATGTTGTCCGCATATACATAACATTGCCAAATCTGAATCCCAAAGTACTAGGTTTCCTTTTTAGGGCAAGAAAATACTGATATATCATCATCCTCATCATTTTACATCCACTTTTCCATGCTTGCATGGGTTGGATGGGTCCTCTCTAACACAGCATCTCACCACCTCTCTCGATTCTTTGTCAACTCCTTCATAAGGTTCAGCATCTTGAGATCTGCTTCCACCACCTCTGCCCATGTCTTCTTTGATCTACCTCTTCTACGTGTGTGTGTGTGTGTGCGTGCGTGCTCATTTGCTGACTCTCTACAGAACTCAAGTATGTTCCCCACTGGAGTACTAGTAACATATATCCAAAACTACATCAAAAAGCCATTTGCAAAGAATCATTCATCAACATTCTTTTTCTTTTCTCTGCCTCTTCTACTGCTTCTTGTGCAATGCATTATGTTCCTTTGAGCTAGTTGATTACAAACCTACTTCACCTTAGCCTATTCAATGCACCTGTGTCTCCCTCTCATTATCATGCCTACTGCCTTATCCCCAAACCTCACATCAAGCATTTTCCCCACAAATATTCCCTCTGAAATAACCTCTGCACCAGCATTCTTTCTACAGGTGTTGACCTACAGAGGTTCAAACTGAACATTGATTATATAAATCTCATTAGTCTGTGAGGCCCTACAAAGATCATAACTGCTGTCTCTCTTCCTATAACTAATTAATAAATAGATAAAACTAAATTAAAAAAAAGTAAAGAAAAGAATTTGGTACATGGGAAAAGTTATATCAAGTTTATATCAATACCCAGGGAAATGCATCTGAACTCATTCTTATGCACTATCACTCTCATGTTCAATATATTTAAATTGATGGAAACAATCTTTAGCAATTATCTCTAACATTTTGGGACTCTCGTATTTCCATTCTGAAAAGCTAGATTTACCAATAGTCTACTTTCTGACTTGATATACAAATAGCTTAGGCTGTGGTACTTGATATGGGCAAATTGTTTCATAGCTGTATTCATTTGCTCACCCTTCTCACATAGTTGAGACCACAAGAGCTATAGACAATACATTTTTTTAACAAAAAATGATAATTAAGAAAAAGGCAACTCATACCCGATCTATTAAATTGCTAATTACTATACTATACAGTATTCCACTATATGAGTAAACAAAAAAGTTAATGTTCATATTAAGCTTACACTATAAAATTTGGTTATTAGATTTTATTTCATTAGGATGGGCAACACAGATTTTTACACTTTTTTACAGAGATAGCAAAAATGTCTCTAATAAAGGCTACTGAAATAAAGAGTAGATGGAAGAGAATATGACTATAAATGTGGTTTTGGGGGGTTTTACAAAAACATTAAGTGACTTGGAAGTTGAAGTAAAAATATATGAAACAGACTTTAGGATAGATAAGAAATAGTTCAGTACAGTAAATGTTGTAATTTTAAGACAAATAAGGTAGGCCACTCTTATTGCAGTGTGAAGTTTACTATATCACCGGACCTATAAACTTCATGGGGTGGATGAAATATTTTGAGAGAGAGTAAGCAAGATGAATTAAGTTTCAATAATTCTTTAGAAATTGATTCCATGACTGTTACGAACATGGTGTGACTTTTGCCTTCTTTTTTTCAGTTTAGTTTGTAGCTTTCTACTTTTCCATTCTTGTGTTTTGGAGAACTTTTTTGTATTTTGTAGTTTTGATAATGATTTCTAAAGGAATATAGTAACAAAATGCAATCATCAGAGTAATTAAGTTCAATTAATTGATATCTATTAATAATATCTTAATAGGTATCTGTAATTGTACTAACAAACCTTCTAATATAAACAAGTTGTATCCATACCAATCATTTTGATATTTGATAATAGTTAAAGGCCACATGTTAACATAAGATTGCTGAACTGATTTTGAAGTACTAATTGCTCTATAGAATATTTTTTCTGAAGGAAAGTCTTTTAAGAGCAGACATTGAGCTAGCTTCAATATGACCCTTAACATCTACATAATTTCTAGTCTACCATTTCTAATCTGAAGCACGTGGAAACCATTCTGACTACTGTAACTTAATACAACAGCTGGAACTAATTACAAGACATACTACATGAAGTAACAGTTTCATAATTTTTTTTCTTCTACTTTTCCAAATGAAATCTATCCAGAAATGAACTATTTGTAATCATTAGGTAAGTAGCACCTTTAAATGTTTCACAGATTTTTTCACAAAAATTTATAAATAACCAACACCCACATGGCACCAGCAAGTGCTTATATAGAATAAGAAACAAAAATGTCACATAGTGCAGTAAACATCTAAGTATTACTAAGGTTTAACTGACCAGTTTTGTGGAAAATTCAGAGATGTAGCCATACAATAAGATAACATAATAATGGTATAGTATAGTATATAAGACTAAATGCTAGATTTAGAAGCAATTGAAGAAAGCAGGGAGCAAAGGATTATACTTAGAGTCTATGGTTTATCTTTCATAAAAACCCGAAAGTTTTGTCTATGTCAAACTATGAAGTGAAGGAAAGCAAAAGGTTTTGAAGTGTCTAAATATATCAGGATGTAATTGAGAAAAAGAATTTTTTTTGAAATGATATGGGAACTTGCATTCAGTGGCAATGAGAAAAAAAAAGCATAGAAATTTCCCTATGAGAGGTTTTTACAAGAAAGTATGGATATGATACAAAAACCCTATCTCAAACAAAACCAAAAGAAGAGCAAGCTATAAAGTATTGAATGAATCTATTAAAGACATGAAGCTAGGGAAAGCTAACTTCCAGGGTAGAGTTGCTAATAACATCAGAATGGGTTGCAGTTACTTTTAAGCTAGTCTCTAGCTAAACCAATAAGACTAAGTAGGAAAATGTTATCCCCTATTATAAACACTTCAAACTTATAGATAAAGCTGTAAAGTTGACAGAAAGAGCAATAGCAACAGAGAAAACTGGCCAATTTTGGTGCTGTACATGTCTTAGGTGCCTTTGTGCCACCGGCACAATTAAGTTGTTCCATGTGAGGAGCACTAAAGAATCCACTCTACACCAAATCAGTCCTTATTCAGAGTTATTGCCCTCTTAGACGGGTAGCCTGCAATGTGGCTTTCGGAATCCACTTCTTGCTCATACATTCCATTTATGGCAAAGTCTCTACAGCTGGATGCCCTTCCTATCACCAACCACTTTACAGAGCATACTGGGTGCATTTAATTGTACCACCAGCACTAGAGAGGTTGTCCCATGCAAGGAGAACTAAAGATCCCCCTCTGCCCTTTATCAGTACTTATTCAGAGTTACTGTTCTACTAGATGGGTAGCATGTGGTGTGAATGTGATCCATCGATGTAGGAGTGGGGGAGGGTCTTAGCTACTGAATGAGAGGACAGGGTGGTGATCTGATGCAGTTTGGCATAAAGGTTGTCTCCGTTGCATGGATAGAGGTAGGAAGGGGCTGCAAAGGTATCCCGTGTGACTGGGAATGAGGCTGTCTCCATAGCGCTACATAAAGAGGCATATTGAGAAGTTCTCAAGAAGTTGTGAGAAAGCTGTCATGTTTGGTGGGGAAGGGGGTAGATACTGTCCCAAAACATACTGGGCTGTGTATAAATGCAGCCCATCTGTATAAGAGAAAGAAAGAGAAAGATGGGAATAGAGACAAGGCAGATTATAAAATAATAATAAAATTGACATATTATAAAATTAAAAAATCTTATCTTGCTTCTGCCACTCAGAGTTTGTTGGTTAACTTTAACTTATTGCCAGTTGGATTTATACACACAAGCGCTGTATAACACAGTTAAGATCAACACGATCATATCTGGCCAACAAACTGAGTAGCAGTAACAAGAATTTTTAATTTAATAATACCTCAATTTTATTATTATTATTATCTGTCTATTTCTCCTCTATCCCCACTCTCTCTGTCTCTTTTATTTTTTTCTCTGACTCCTCTTATAAACATGGGCTGTATTTATACACAGCCCAGCACTTTATGTGCGGCCATGAGGGTATAAATCGATTGCCAATTACTTAAAATTGTATATTGTATATTATATATATATATATATACATTGATAGGCGCAGATGGCTGTGTGGTTAAGGAGTTCGCTTCGCAACCGCATGGTCTCGGGTTCAGTCCCACTGCGTGGC
>JAOPJM010001291.1:37629841-37649502 GCA_027124095.1 Muusoctopus leioderma
GGCTTCTACAGTTTCCGTCTACCAAATTCACTCACAAGGCATTAGTTGGCCCGAGGCTATAGTAGAAGACACTTACCGAAGGTGCCACGCAGTGGGACTGAACCAGAAACCATGTGGTTGAGAAGCGAACTCCTTAACCACACAGTATATACATAGGCGCAGGCATGGCTATGTATATATGTACTTAACCATCTGAATGCGATAAAATATATGGTAAGAATATTAACCAGGGGGTTTGGTTAGTCCTATGATTGGTAAAAATGACACTCATCTATCACTAACCACTTAAAAAGCAAAGCAATCACCTAAACCTGAAGGATGCAGATTAAATCGATGACTCATTTGACTCAATATAACCATACAACAAAAAGGACATGAACTATAGCAAAGATAATAAATCCTGACAAAGCATAGACATGGCTATATAAGTAATAGAGTTGAGGGCCAAGTTATCAAATGTGATCAAGGATACTATTTAACGGGCCCAAACAAAGGGCCAAGAATCAATCGATCAATCAACTCAGCCATTGCTCTCGAGGCCTTCCCCTTTTCGTTCTATAACTTTTGGCTTTGGGTACCCAATATCCAATTTTTGTCAATTCTGTGCAATTCATCTCTCTCTCTCTTGTTCGTTGTCTTCCTGTTTCTTTCGCAGTCTCTGGGAATCCAGTCTGTCAGCTTTTTCGTCAACCTAAAATCACTTGTCCTCTGGATGCTTCCAGCCCAACTCCTTTTCAATGATTTTATGAATTTGTCAATGTCCTTTAGTTTTGTTTGTTTTCAGATCCACTGTGCTGTTTTATGGTCTTTCCATGTTGTTCCAAGCATAATGAGATGTTCTTAGCTTGTTTGTTAGGTCTTTTGACAGGGTACAACTCTTTGCACCATAAAAAAAATCATTGGAATGTCATATTGGTTGTAAACTCATCTTTTAGGCTTAGGGCGTTTTGCTTTTAAAAATGGAACTCCCCCCACCCCCACCCCAGCTTAATTCACCCCAGCCCAAGGTAATTCACCATTTTATTTCTTTTTCTTTACCTGGTTCTATTGTTATAAGTTGACTGAGGTAGGTATAACTGTTTACTATTTGAAGGAGTGCTATTTCGATATTTTTTCATATTCTTTCTTAGTTCTATCACCTTGCTTTCTGTATTCAGTTGTTCTAACATAGTTTGAATAGATATGGCTAAAACCAAACTGAGTTGGTGATTTCCTCATTACCCTATTCTAACTCTCTATCATTTTAAGTCCGTTTTCCATGCTGGCATGGGTTTGACGGGTGATTTCAGCCCACATCGATTCCTATGGGAGTCACCACTCTCCTAGACAGGTTGGGGGACCACACCTCACTCGTACATTTCATTTGGTTTGGTTTCTACAGTCGGATGCCCTTCCACTTTACAGAGTGTATTGGGTGCATTTTATCACGGCACCAGCACTAGAGAGGTTATCGTGTCCAAAACATGACTAAAGAGCCCTCTCCACATTATGATGTCTCCGATTGATTGCCAGACACTTTACAGAGGCGCACTAGATGCATTATCCTGTACCAGCACTAGAGAGGGTGCCTTGTCTCTTGCAGGCTACAAGTATCTTTGCTTACTGAAAGAAGTGCAAGAATGGCAGTAAGAATTCTGATGGGCTAACTAACCATCAGCCAACACTTCCAGTATACGGAGTTGACAATAAATAATGCAAGCTCTGTAGATAGATTATCGACTCCTATAACAGTATATATGGAATATTCATTTTGTTATCAACTCAACTCAAAACATCAGAGAGGTGATGACATTTCAGCAAGAAAAAACATTTACAAAATGTTAATTCTAATTAATGACATGGTTGTCATCTACTTGTTTAATATTATAATTCTACCAAAATGTTGGTACTGCGTAATGTTGAAAAGTAAGACATCAACATAGAAGAGAAAGGCTAGAGAGGAAAAGGTTATCTATTATCTGATGCACATTTGAGAGGCAGGCTATGTTCAGGTGAGCTTAGGCAGCAACAGAAAGTTAAAAACATCAGATTGCTTGCAAAAGAGGTAGATATAAGGATGAGAACAAGATAAAATGTTGAGAGCTCATAATTGACAATGGCTCTCAAATGACATGCCATTAACAAAAGAAATTTCTAAAAATAGTGAAAAATATAAGGAAGCTATTTTACAAATTGTTAGCTGAACATGTGATGATGATAATGATGACCAAATTATTAAATTATAGAAGCACTTTTATTGGGATATAAGAGGAAACATTTTCTTTACAAATTCGTTATTATATAATGATGCATAAAAACAAATTAATTTGCAAAATTTCTGAATAAATGGAATTGTGAATAAAAATTTAAAAAATTAAAATTGATAGTGATCTAATCTTGTGACAAATGTTGCATGGTTAATGAGAAGCTCTATTAGCATGTGACTGTAAAGGGGAAGATGTATAGGTGTAGCCAATAAAGGAGTGATAGTACTCTTGACTTGAGGCAATCTATGCAAAATAATGGTCGGGTGGTTCTAGTAAGCAGTCACTGTAGAGCAGAAAGGGGGGGTGGGGAGAAAACAATGTAGCATGTTGATGCAGGCAGTTATAATTTCACTTGAATGAATAGTCTGAGAACTTCCACACTCTAACCTCTTTTAATTTGTATTTAAACGAGAATTGCCATTCATGCGTTAGAAATCTCATCCCTGTAACTTATTTGGTATCTGTTAAATACATCTTTGGCATAAGAAACGTTATGAAGAAAATCTAGTCTATTAAATGTGAATTCAAAACTTTAAGGTTGTGCTTCTTTAACAAAATCTACACTGTTAGAGGAGATACTTATGTGATTATGATGTTAGAGCAGCATTAAAATTAAAATCGATTTCTTGGTTTATATCTTTATCACTGGTGAGATTTTAATATTATCTAAGAAAAGTCATGACAATAATGGAAATATAGCAATATTACCAATAACTGACTGAAGTATCAACAATGTTCAATTTTCTTTCTATGGTTCTCTTATAAAGAGAGTATTACAGCTTGAACCTTATCTTTGGTACTAAACAAAACTTATTAGCACCTAATAGACCTAGTTACAAAAGTTGGGAGCCTACAGCTGGTGTAAGCTTTCACATCAAAAAACTGGATAAGAACTGATGGGTTATATTAGCTGATTGGACTTTCCTGTCCTCAAAATGTTCACAGTTTGGCTGTTACAAGAAAACTGTACATGAAGAAAAAAATACCAAAAATAATTTTGAGTATTAGATAGAAAAATAGTACAGTTGGGGGAAAATATATTGATGGGACTGAGGTGGGAAGTTTAGAAAGTCAGAAACTACAGTGATAATAATTTTTAATATTGGCACAAAGCCACACATTGAGGGAGGTGGGTATAGTCAATTAAACTAACTCCAGTACTTGACTGGTACTTTATTTCATTAACCCCTAGAAAGATGAATGGCAAAGTTGAACTTGACGAGATTTGAACTTCAGGATGTAACCAAATATCACATGACATTTTGTCCACTGCTTTACTAATTCTGCTATCTATGCCCTAAAAGCTGCAGTAATAATGAGAAGTAAAATAATGGAGAAATGATAGGTGACATTGTGTAGACTACCCAAAGGAATGGGTCTGCCATAATTTGAAGACATAAATGAATCTATCAATCTAAAATACACTGACATACATACCTTAGATGTAAAAATATGAAACTATTCTGTGCCTACTCATAGCCAATACATTTCTGTGCCCAATATCTCAAGATCAGTTTAAATGATCTCACTTCAAGACTTCTTAGAACTATCTCCACATAACACTCATCAAATACCAGTTGATAATACTGTTTTAACTAGTTTGCAATATGTATTTTTAATCACATGTTGAAATTACAAATCAACTATCGTTGATTGTGAGAAGTTTATTATCTGATTTAAATATCACACCCTACCTATCTCAGTATGTTGGGTGTTTCTATGCATGCCATAACTCTTTTGATGCTGTTTACTGTTACATTTAGAATCATCATTAGTCACTTCAAACCACAATCGAACAATCAGTCAGGTACTTCTTGACTCTCACATTTAGTCTGATTTTAATGTCACACCCACCCATCTCATCACTTCACTGTATGTTTCTGCATCTGTCATAATGGTTTTGGTGTTGTTTATTGTTAATGTTTCAGTTTAAAATGTTCAATGCTAAGTTACGGTTTGTTATAGCCAAAATATTGAATAATATATTTCTCTCTTCATTTTGAATTAAATGATCTTCATCACCTTACTGTACCTATGCCACCATAATTGTCTCACACTCCCTATCACATACAAACTAACCCTCCTCTAGTAGCAATTCCAATTCATCTTTATTTAAGCTGTCTCTGAAATTTGATCTGAGCATGTTAGTGAGCATACAAGTGCACACAAAACATGCAAGCATTCACACAACCTTAAAAGGTAAGGTATGAAAGGTAAGGTATGAAAAAAGATCATAAGAACAAGCATATTTATAGCTGATGTTTGTGGGGAGGCACTGCACTAAGTTTCCATCATGAAAAATTAGGATACTGTCTCAGACAGACTTCTGGCATGTTAGTAAAGTTAACAACTTAATTGACTAATTTTGTAAAACTTATCAGAGATGGAGAAGGGGGTATCATTTATTTATTCTTTATGTCTGTCAGTTGAAACATTGCTTGTGAGTGATGGTAGTTAATGTTAATCACACTGAAATCATTGAAATGTCCAGCTCTCTTAACACAGCATGGAAGCTCACTCATGATCATTTATTACAATTTGTACTCTGCTTTTATTTATTTATTTTACATTTTCTACAGCATTCTTTGAGGTTACAAATTGATACACCAATTAAATGAGCAAACAAAATCAATATATTAAAAAAAAACAATAAATTCCTGGCATATTTCACATGACAAAGATCTCTAGAAAGGTCTTCACAAAGATTTCATGTCATAAGTTAGAAACTAGATGTAATAGGACTAAAATCGATCAAATGTGGGTGATGAAATAATTTTTCATTTTTCTATCTATAATTACAGAAATCTCAATTTTGTAGATAAAATATTATTCTCCATGAGAAACTGTGCTCACACAATTTAGAGCGAGTCTATGAAATAAATTCTTACACTCTACAATGTAATGATTTCTTGCATCAAATTTACAAGCAAAAAGTATAGTTGGTTAAAACTACTCCAATCATATTACTTGGTACTTAATTCCTCAACCTCAGAGGGCAGGATTTTAACTTAGAACATTAAGGGATGTAACTGAAAGCTTCATACCAATTCTGCTATCCATACTGCCCTCACAATACAATGTAATAATTGTTTCTACCATAGGCACAAGGTCAACAACCCCAGTACTTGACTGGTACTTTATTTTATCGACTTCAGAAGGATGAAAGGCAAAGTTGACCTCGGCGGGATTTGAACTCAGAGCACAGTGAGCCAGAACAAATACTGTAAGGTATTCTGTCTGACACGCTAACGACTCTGCCAATAATGAAACAACATAATATCACATATATGCACCTATAAATAAAATACAGCATCATCATTCAAATTATCATTATATTCTACATATCGATCCTAGAGCCCGGCACCTTGGACAAGTGTTTTCTACTGTAGTCTCGGGTTGGCCAATACCTTGTCAGTGAAATTTGGTTGACAGAATCTGTGTAGTAGCCGTGTGTGCGTGTGTGTGCATTGGTGTGAATCAGTGCATCAAGTTACATCTCTTTACGCCAAAAAGGTAAAACTTGGACATTCGGTAAATAGAGATCGATAAAATAAGTAGCAGGCTGAAGCAAGTACTGGGGTTGATATGATCAACTAAAACCACTGAAGGCGGTACCCTAGCATGGCCACAGTCCAATGACTGCAACCAGTGAAAGAATAACTATTTTCTATATATTCTGAGATAAACATTTAATCATTTAATCTCATAAATCTTTTTCACTATCCTTTGTTTTAATTCTGTTGTTTTTTTGTTTTTACATAGGTCATTTTCAATACATGTCCAGACTACTTCAGTTTTCTATCAAACAAACAACAGTTGAAACTTGCATATCTGAATACTACTTTGACTTATTAGTTCCTAATAATGTGATCTTTCCTGGCTACACTACATTCATAATATCCCAAAGACTACACTACATTCATAACATCCCAAAGACTACACTACATTCATAACATCCCAAAGACTAGCCTTCCTCTTCGGGGTCAAAAAATAATTCAGCTCTAATCAGCTGCAGATCTATAAATTTAATGGAGTACTGCTACCATATCTGAGATGTGTTGGTACTACACACAGAAACATCCTGGATCACATCCAAAAGAAGGCCATACAATTGATTAATCAACACACTACAACCTCTGGCCCACAGATGTGCTGCCTATTCAGTCTGTCAATTTTATTGCTACAACTATAGCCTCTACTCTTCTGAACTAGCTAGTTGCATACCACCTCCACCAAGGTCCATACGTCTCACCCATCATTCCTCCTTGTGTCACCTATACTGTATCTCGCTCTCATGGCTCCACACTATGCCCAATCCTTTCTTCTGAAACGTTGACCTTCTGGAATTCCATTCCTGTCCAGGTTTTTCCTGCTGGCATTGGCTCACAGATGTTCAAATTAAACATCAACTGTATCAATCTCACCAGTGTTAGAGAGCTAGCAAAGGTGATGGGCACTGTCTGCCCCTTTCTTCTGATTAAACCATTAAAAATACAGATAGAAGTTCTCAATATATAAATATAATTTTATCAAGTAGTTAAACCCAATCTAACGCCAACTTCCTTACATACAACAGAAAATCCCAAAGATAAATTGGCTGTGTGACTAAGAAGTTTGTTTCACAACCACATGGTTCCGAGTTCAATCTCACTGTGGACAAGTGTCTTCCAGGTTGACCAATACCTTGTGAGTGGAATTCAATATGTGGACAATGTCCAGAAGCCTATCATATGTGTGCGTGCATGTGTGAGTCTGTGTTTAAGTTGTATCCATTTATGTCCAGTAACTTAGTAGTTTGACAAACAGAGATCAATAAAATAATATCAGACTAAAATAAGTACTGGGGTTGATATGATTGACTAAACCCTTGAAGGCAGTGTTCCAGTATGGCCACAGTTCAATGGCTATAACCAGCAAAAGAGTAACCTTCCGGGTCCATAAACTTCACTAGAATTTATTAATACACCACCTTGGTATATTCCTGAGTTTCATTCCACAGCAAGACTATATATGTTTCAAACATAAATATAGTTCATTATAACCAAGTTATATTCAAATTGTATATCAACTAAGTAAAAATGTTCCATAGAAGTATGAAAGAAAATAATAAATATGGCCTGTATGCTAACACAACAATAGACATATTGGATCTATTTTAATCATTAACATCAGCAGGTCCTAATATAACTAATATAATTCTCTGTAATTCTGTAATTTCAAAAATTAATTTTGCCAGTCTGTAAAAACACTTGATTAAGCATTTGTTTTGGCAGAGACTTGATAGTAGAAATCATGTAGTTTTATGATGAGTTTAAGATAGTTTAAAGACTAATGAAATACTAAAATAATCTGATAACAGAAAGAAACTAGTCCATGACTAATATCAGCTAATAAAAGACACTAGGAAACCTGTGACACTTGTTCAGAAACAGGCAAAATATTTAAAGAAATAGTGTATTAGGTTAAACTAATAAAAAATAGAGATACATTTATAGAAATTAGTAGCTAATAAAAGGAATAATAAATAAGCAAATGGAGAAACTGATTAGCATTTTAAAAGAACTATTAGGATGTAACAAGAAAGCCGGGTCAGGTTCAAAGTAAACATTGAGTTCAACTATTTGACTGATAAAGAAAAGATTTCTTTTTTCCTACTTGTATATATATATATCTAGCATTAAACATGATTTTTTTGGTTTGGTTAGTCAGAGGAGGTCACTGCTCATGATTTTTATAGGCCTTCCATTCTGGTTAGTGTTTAGATTGAATTTCTCTCGATCAGTGCCAACAGGGAAAATATGGGCAGGGAGGGCATTCCTGAGGACTGCAAGCTCTGGGAAAGATGATTAGACAAAGTGTGATAGTGAAAATGAGAGAGATGACAAGAGAAGAGAGCTAGGGCGGAGGAGGTTGAAATTCTGAAGGGGTCAGATATTATGAGTCCTAGCATTTGTAGCAACCTTGTGTGTTGTTCCTATGTAGGTAGGATATGGTACAAGGCCATTTCCTTGATATGTGTAACAATTGTATTTTGGTTCTATTTAAAGAGACTAGATAACATGTCCCCAGTGAAGAATGTTTTTGAAGTTCCTACCAGGGAGGTAATGCAGGTCTTGCATGCAGTGTTTGGGCTGCATAGGTGACAGCAGTGAGTCAAAGACTAAGAAGAAATAAGGTGGCTTCATCTGCATAGGTGAGTTAGAAGTGACAGCAAAATCATTCATGTACAGAATGAAAAGTGTGGGAGACATAACTGAACCTTAAGGTACCTCAGAGTTTATAAAGTGTGGGAGACATAACTGAACCTTAAGGTACCTCAGAGTTTATAAAGTGTGGGTTGGAAGAAGTGCCATCAGTGCACATTGGAATAGGGCAGTCTGAAAGGAATCTTCTGATCCAAGAGATGAAAGGTGGTTGAAGCCCATAAGTGAATAACTAAGCTAGGAAGTTCACATACCAAATACATTTGAATGGTTTACCTATGTCAATGGCAACAACACCACTTCTCAAAGGCAAGAAATCACTGATACATGACATAGAAGAACAAGTCTTTAGTAGAGTTGGCTCTATGAGGAGAGAGAGATGCAAAGTGGAGAAAAGGATGGTTGTTTACAACCAGCTCTGTCACTTGAGATGTTAACAACTCAAAAGAATTATTCCAATCAACACAACAATTTATGAGGACATTTATCAGTGTAAAAGTTGGTATAGGCTGTCAAGTAATGGATTTTGAATGTTGAAGACCTTTGAGTATTTTCTTTCTTGATTGGCATTTAAATTCCCTAAATATCTTTCACTGAAATATCTTCTAATCAGTCATACTTCACTACATATTAGTGCAGGAGAAATGAATTTTTAAAAACTGCCAATAACCAAGAAAATTAAAGCTTGTTATATTAGATCTTATATATTCTATTTACGTAAACATGAAAAAATTCTAATATTTCAGGAATTTCAGTTATGCATCAAATATCATTTTAAATTTGAAAGAACAAACCAGTTGCATTCGCTGGAAGGTCATGCTGACATACACAGACAACATCACCATGATGGTGTTGGGTACCACAGAAATTAAGGTAGTTGGTACCATACTGAAGAAATGTGAGGTAGTAACAGGAATACACATTAACCAGGACAAATCGGTGGACTTGCAGCTCAGCACTGAAAATGGGCTGAAAGGAAGCTATCCTTGAAAGGTCAGACAGAGGTGGTGAATGTATACATTGCCTCCGGCATTTATTATTGCCTGACTGTCATTATGCCTTACTCCAGTTTTCATCTGACCAGATTGCAGCACCTGCTCTTTTGCTCCTTATGAAAGGTGTGCCTTTCACGAGTGAGGCAGTCTGTCTGTTGCCAACACACTCTGCACAGAAGGCTCAGTATGCTGTGGCTGCAGCTCCTGCTGAGATTCCTGGATGGTGAGTGGGTGAAGTTGCTGTTTATTAGGCATGTATTCCCACAACTTCTCTTTGATGAAGCTGCAGTCCTGGGTCAAGTGAAAACCAAGATTGGGTGCCTAGCATTTAGGATGTTGTCAGATCCTCACAGTTTTCTACCAGTTGGGCAATGGGGTCAGTGATACATCAACCCTTACATTCTGTAGAGGGTTAGTGGTGGGCAAGAGCGACGACGTTCTCAGCGAGACTTTGGGTGTTGATGAAGATTAACTGAACAGCGTATTCTGGAGGACTTTCAGTCCAGAGACTAGGGACAACTTCCAAATTATTCCTGGCTTGGCAAATCTCTTACAGGCACAGAAGTGCCATCACTTCTGAAACCTGTCTGAGGTGTGTGCAGAGCAAAGAAAACATTCTATACACACTCATTCAGTGTCCGAGCATTGCTGACTTGTGGAGTTATGTCGAACAGCTATTGTTGCATGTAGGAAGATCATCCTGTTGTCTTCCTTTGGCTGGGAAGGGCAGGCAGTTTTCCTCTGTCTGATGGCTATGACAAAAAATATTGTATGATAAACAAGATTGAAAGAACTGGGGATAGACTTTCCTCTTCGACCAAGCCCTCATTAACTTCAAGTTCCACTTGTAGAGAAAGTTGAAGATGGAGAGGGAGGTGCTGCCCTCCAGTGAATTTGCTGTGAGAATGGTGAGAATGGCTCTCGTGAATGGGCCTACTCTGAACATGCCACTGTAGGCTGGAGAACACAGCTAGGAGGAGGCACTTGCCATAAATAATCAGGGAGAACCTGGATTTTCCAGGTGCACTGATTAGCCCTAGGTGGCTGTACTATTGGGATGTCTCATTTCATTCCTCTTGTATACTGTTGTTTCCTATACCTTTTTTTCTTGTTTGTTTTTTTCATAATCGATTCTGTGAAATCCCCCCATTGTTTTTCAAATTTATCCTTGCAATGGCTCTTCATCTATTACCCTTGTGGCAAAAAGAAATCATCATCATCATCCTCTTATCATTATTATTTGTATTATTATTATTATTTAGTGTAAGAAAGAAAAGCAGTGTTCAGAGCCTGATGAGGTTTAACAGGATAAGAGGGTTATGTAAATTGTTGATTCTGTTTAGGTATTTTCAATTATTGATCACAAGACAAAAGTAGACAAGACACAAACATTCTTAAATTCTTCGCCCTTCTAACCACTATTTAATCCTGCTCAAATGTGAAGGATATCAGTCACAAACTACAAGAATAGCAATTATATGTGTTATATTGAAGTTTGAGCATCTATCAATTTGATAATGGGCTTTTTGGCAGTCAATGGATACTTATACACTGCAAGTAAACTAGTGCTATACATATTGCTGTCTACATTAATGAATGTTTAAGAGGAAATTTAAACAATCGTGAGGCCTAGGATTTCAAATATATTAACCATCAAAATATACACCATATTATACATATATTAAGACATGTGTGACCATGAGCACTCGGTTTTAATAAAAATAATATTAATTTTTCATATCTTATAACTATTGATCTCTAGTATTCAAACATAAATAATTTTTTAAATGCATTTAATATTATACAATATATAAGTTATATCACAATTATACACGAACACAGATATATGTTGCAGAATATGTATACATGCAAGAGTAAGTGAACATCTTTTGAAAAACAAAGGTAGGGAAAGAATGAGAAAAATAACAAAGATAAAGAATCCAATTTGCTAGACAGGGGACAAACAGAAAACAAGATAATCAGGAATAGTGACAAAACTGATAGAGTAACTTTTCACACAGAGATGTAAATAAAATTTTAATTGCGATCATGCCAACATATGAACTAAGAAAAATGGTTTTAAGATTATTTACATGCACAAGAACGAAAACAATTAAAAAAATTCAAAATGAAGAAGAAATGTGACATACACATACATAGATAGACACACACAGAGAAGAAGAAAAAAAAGATTTCCAGAAATACAGCAAAGATATAAAACTATAAAACAAAAAGAGCTTAATATATTCAATGTTGTATATACATTAATTTACAATTGAAATAAAGTTTTAAAAAAATATATAAATTTAAATCAATTTCTAGGAAAATATTGGGTAAAGTAGCAGGTTTCCACTGGAATATAATTAACATAAAAATATTATTTATTTGAACAATATTAGTGTTAGTAGATTGGCATTTCTCCAAGAGGAGGGTTTTCAGAAGCAATTTAGAAAGTAAAAAGGAAATGATAGAGAGAACACTAAAATAGCGTTACAGTTTATTTTGCAAACAAGAATGATGGGGGGAAAAAGCAATCTTTACCTTACAAGAGAACAGGAAGATTTAAGGAACCAACAGATATGGTAATTAATTCAAATTAATTTCAGCAAATTTATACATTTCACCCCATAAAATAATGTCTTACCTTTGCTTTCTTCCTAAAGGAACAACTAATTACATAAACATTTAACTAATTACATAAACATTTAACTAATTATCATTCCTTTGCAATGGGGAAAAGGTACGAGTTCTTCCAGATAATTAGCCATTGAAATTTTTCTGTTTGAGCACACAAATTATGGTTATTTAAGATACGATTACTAAATTCAAAGATTTAAGGTGAAAACCTCACAACATGTAACAGAAGTTTTAAAATATAACTACTGATTTAACTGCAGCATATTTCCTACTTCCATCTATTGAGACATATATGCTAGTAGGGGATAAATGGTCAAAGTGAAAGGTGATTGAAGAGGAAGTGGAGAGAAAACAATTGGTAAAGAGCAGCTATTCAGAAACTATGAACAATCGAAGATGGGGAGGCACTAAAAGGTTAAGTGCTAAAACATAACAGAAGGGCAGTTTGAATGGTACATATACACATGTAATTGTATATACACATACACACCCACCCATCCATAAACAAACATTAATAAAGCCAAAGGATGTGGGGCAATGCTAGTAGGAGAAAATAGAGTGACACATGGATGTAAAAGGTAAGAGTATGTGCATATATACGCATATGCACATCAGCTCGAATATTCACGAATTTGTGAAAAATTGAAGGGAGAACATTAAAATCAAGAGGAGGGAAGATAAATTAGGAATAGGAAAACTGCTCGCTAATGTCTGTCTTGAAAACCATGCCACGGGCGAACAGGGGTTGATTCTCCTTATGCTTACGGGTAAGACCCAGTGTAGGACAACTTTACACATAGGCAGCTAGACAGAGGAATCAAAAATGTCTAGCCACAGGTTTGGAGATATCTTGAGCATTGTTTCAGACACAACAGATATGCTCACAAAAGAATCACCTAACCCAGTGGTTCTCAACTTTTTTTCCTTTTTTTTAGCACATGGCCCCCTTCTGAACCTTCATAGATGCTATTAGTTGAAAAAAAATGTTCTACTATTTGCAATGTTTATGAATTGCAGCTGTTTCATATAAAAACAAATGACAAATTTTTATGCAGATAAAACTGTGTATTAACAAACAAAATTCTATAGAGACATAAATGTGCAATCGGAGCATAAGATATAAGGGACTACCAACAACTGACTTTAATAATGTGTACTTTATTTACAAAAAAAAAAAAAGAAATGAAAAAATTTCAGAAACAAAATATATAGTAACATCCAATATTGCATTCTTTTACTCTTCGGGTGTTACTAAATATCTTCATAAAAATTGTTAAATGCTATTGTTTCTATGTGTTTCCTTTGTATTTTAGTTTCAAATGTACAATATGCTGTTGAAATTAGAATGAAATATGAGGATTATGACAAAGTGATCATAGGTCTAGCAGTGTTAAATTTGTGTGTGGCCCTTTTCAGAAATTTCTGTGATCTCCCTAAAGTCCCATTCTCCCCACATGGCTCCCCAAAAATGTGGTAAGAGCCCCCTGGGGGCCATATGGCTTTCAGTTGAGAACCTCTGATCTAAATGATGTATTATGATTGTTCACAGTTTCTGTATAACTCTTCACCGTCCCCCTTCTCCCACCCTCTCTTTTTACTTCATCTCTGACCATTGACCTCCAACTAACATGATTTGCATGGTTACCTTCTCCCCCCCCTCCCCTCTTTTCTTACTCACACCTTCAGGTCTATTTTTTCAGCATTAACAGAAAGCATTTCATTTTTCTCTGAAGAAAAAACCCTGCCTGAAACAGTACACTTCACAGCGTGGAATGCAAACTTATTTATATTTGTAAACTTTATTTGATGAATTTTGCTGAAGCAGACCACCACTAGTTTCGTTAGACTTTGTTTTTTTCATTTATTGAGAAACAAACTGCCTATTTTGAAGTTGTATTTGTTTGGCAAGTGACTTGATATAAGATTATGTGTTGAAACTAAAACAATTGCATTGTGGTAGAGTCATGATATCCATTTAAAACATACATATACTATTGTTTTATTCTTTAAATGTTGGTATATGCTATTAAATATCGAAGGCATTTTGTCGTACATCTATGACTTGGTCACTGACACTCTATTCCATTGCATATTACCAGTTGCAAACACATAATCTTATAAGAGTAGGTCTAAGCCAAAATATACATGGCTAAAAGATAAAAACTCATCTGAAAAAATACAAAAGTCACGCTCTTTTTTGGTGTGGGAGGAGGGTGTCAGGTATTTCTATATTTCAGAGAAATAATCTCAGTGGGCACTGAATATTTCAAGAGGCCTGGTCCTATTTAAAAGGGAAATCTTATATTTAATTATTATACAACTAGCAAATTTCTCGCTGTAATGGCCATCAATAAGTACTCTTGCCTGATAACTTATTTCCTCAAAAAGATTGTTAAATTCATTGAGGACAACAAAATATAATTAATCCAAATGCTTATTCAGTCTCTGTACTAATAAAAAATTCAGAAATATCTGGAAAAAGATAACTCAGAAACATTCATTTATCATCTAATTATACCCTTTATTTAGTACTAATTAAAAGCTTTTATGTAAAAGAAAGAAACAGTAGAAAATATAGACACCTCAAAGCATTTGGTAAAATACCAATACAGAACAATTGCGCAAATTATTTAACATGTTTATTGTTGTTAAGTAGCAACAGTCAGCTCTGCTAGGGATAACCTATTAATTATGAGAGGTATCCATAGATCCAGCATCTTGCATATTAATTACCAATAAATATGCAGGATGCTGGATTATGGATGCAATTTATGTGGTGCTCATCAATAAATCTTTCAACAACACACATTTAATATACCTTTTCCCAATGAGGGAGCCTCAACTTGGTTGCTCAACCTGCTAGAAATATCAACCAAATCTCCCTCAAATCATGCCCTACTATCTTAAAAAAGGGAAGGATAAATTTCTTAATGTAAATACAATATGCCTGAAAAGAAAAAGACAGCATAATCATAGCTGGAATGTTTTTGATCATAAGTCTGCTTCATTAGGGTTGTCCTGGGACTAAACAACAACCTTTTCTCTACATGAGTAATACCTACTTACATGATCACTAACAAGTTGTTTTAATGAAAAATATTGCACATTTTAAAAATGCAATACTCTCAGTTTTAAGTAAATCATAAGTTTAGTTCAGTAGAAGAATAAAGACAAAAAACTATGCAGGATTTTCCTCAACCAAAGATATCTCAAGACTAATTTCCTCTCCCTTATTACCTAGCAAGTAAAACACACACTCACTATAGATATATTTCAGAATATAAATATATAGCTAAAGTCATGCTATCTCTTATATGATATGTATATATGAAACGGTAGTGGAAAGAAGTGAGTGAGTCCTCCAATCAATTAAGTTGAAGAAGCATGACATGACCTGAAGATAGTAAGTCAGCTTGGCTGAGCTAGCCATCATCATCACCATCGTTTTACATCTGTGTTTCCATGCTAGCATGGGTTGGACGGAGATTTCTGGAGGCAGTATTTTACGGTCGGATGCCCTTCCTGTCACCAACCATACTGATTAAGTATGGGAATCCTACCACCAAACTACCGAACGGCTGGGTATTTTGTTATTTGGTGATGTAAACAAACTCACCAGCCGATTGATAAATGGTATCCAGCGATGACAAGCACACACTCTTGCAGACGCACACACACACATATATATATATATACATATACAACAGGCTTCTATGCAGTTTCTGTCTACCAATTCCACTCACAAGGCATTGGTCGGCCCGAGGCTATAGTAGAAGACACTTGTCCAAGGTGCCACACAGTGGGACTGCACCTGAAACTACATGGTTGTGAAGCGAATTTCTTAACCACACAGCCATGCCTGCACCTAAAACTATTTATATGAAAATTAAACTTAGTATGGCATGCTAATTAATTATTTGTCAATTATATAGTGCAGCTGCTGCTTAAAAAGATGAGCTGTACCATTAGATGGTACCTATTTACAACTATATAGACTGGGCTATCTGAGAGTTAAGTGCCTTAGTCATTGAAACAGTACAACATTGGTGATAGGATATGAAATGTAGACACATTCTTCAACATATAGGTTGACACTGTCTGCTTGGTTAGCTGGAGCTCTCAAGTATAATAAAGTTCTTAAAATTAACACAAATAACACAAATTTCAGTTCTCATGATGTGAGATGTTATTCTAAATGTTAACTAAAAATCTAAGGACTCATACAGATTCCAGTAGTTTTAATTACTTTCATCATTTCATCATTTACTTACAAGAATTAAATCTGCCAAAAATTGTATTTTCCCATAAAAATAATCATCATTACACACTTGCATGTGTTTCTTAATCATAATATATAATTACACAAAGTTAAAAACTTAATAGTTGGCTATTAATAAAAAAAATACCATGTGTTTCCATTTGATAATTAGTATTCAATATTCTATTATAATTTTGCTGGTTGTCTCCTAAACAGAAATATATATTTTTTAAAAACTATTGTGTTAGATATAATTTTGTATCTAGTCAAACTCCATTTACTACTGATGACGTTATGACTGCTGATCACTATACAATAAAATTTATGATAGTCAAATTTCACAGCAGACAAGCTTAAAATCTGGAACGGTTTATGCAAAGTAACATGAAATGATTTATAAGAGATTAATTTGTTTAGAGAGATCTTAGAAATTTTAAATATGTGCAGGCATGGCTGTGTGGTTAAGAAGTTTGCCTCGCAGTCACATGGTTCTGAGCTCTATCCCGCTGCGTAGTACCATAGAGTGGCTGGCTTTTGGTACCAGCCCTTCCCTCTTATTTATAGTGGGTGGTCCCACGTTACGCCATATAGCGACGCGCACACAGATCTTAGTTGGTTCGATGTTTTCCCATCCCCCGGTCAGGGCACATTAAATCTACAAGCCGGGCCCACCCGCGGTAATGGCATCCCGGCGAGATGGCAGCTAATTAGGGCAAGCGATGAGTGGGACTTGGTGATCCTGGGACGCGAATGTCTTGCGCCAGCCGAAACGATGAGCATGCTTAAAAATAAAAAAAAAATAAAAAAATAAAAAAATAAAAATAAAAAAAGTATACGAAACGTACAAAAAATAAAAGTGTACGAAAAGTACGAAAAATAAACAGGTACGAGACGTAAGGGCTAAAAAAAAGAAAAAAAGAAAAAAAGAAAAAAAAGGAAGGAGAGCTACCGTCACCCTGTACGGCTCCGTCAGTACTTCAGCATGCTCAGAGTTGATAGCATGGACAGCCGGCACAAGCGCCTCCTAAAATCGCCGTCACTTAGACACAGCGCCGTCAAGGCTCGGTCAGCCGCCTCCGACCACGCGCCGCAGGCCCCAACAGGCAGGCCATGTACCTCGACCTGTCCACCTTTAGCTCCCAGCACCGCGATCAGAGGACGGTACTTCCTCACCTTTTCGGAAGCTGCATCTCTCAGAGCATTGCCCTGCTCATACCTTACCGTGATGTCGATCACCACGGTTGTGTCCGACTACTTCATAACCAGGTCTGGGATCAGACGTATCTCGTTGATGCGGAAGGATGGTTTAATGCCTACCACCCAACCTGCCGTGCGCTTTCATCCGCAATCAGTTGGCAGATCTTCTTGTGCTTGGCCAATCGCTCCCGCTTGAGCTTCGGACATTGGCCACTGATGTGGGAAACTGTCTCTGTTGCAGCTCCACAGCGCCTACAGGCTCGTGGTCCTCGACCTCCTCGGGTCAGACACTCATGAGTAGGAAATGTGTTGGATCGCAACTTGAGGCATGCCAAGTAGCTCTCCATGGTAGACGTGAATTCTCCCATATCTAATACTTCCAGAGGGGTGGAAATTGCTGACGAAAGATATCGAGTGTCAGTTGCTCTCTGCTGAGTGATATGTCATCAATGCACTCATCAATGCAACGGCTGTGTAACGCAGGGGTCGGTCCAGTATGCTGGGTGAAAATTTGGGCTTCAACGTAGCCAACAAGCATGTAGGCGTAATTGGCGCCCAAATTGGTACTCATGGATACTCCATCCAATTATAGGTAGAAACTACCAGACAAATGGAAGAAATTAACAGTCAGGACGAGTTCAGCGAGGCAGAGATATGTAGAAGTTTTGGATTCAAGTGTGGTGTGGCGGTGAAAAATGAATGTGAGGGCTGAGCGGACACGGTCATGTGGGATGACGGGGTACAAGGATATGTTATGACCATGGTGATGAGGTGTTTAAATAAAATACTCTACTGATGCCAACGCTACAACATAAATATGAGTAATACACTGCACTTGATTTTATCTATACTTTTTATTAATTAGTCACTAAAGGAGAGGAAATACCCACAACCATCGCATACCCTCCCAGACCCACGAGATTGTTGCTGCTTAAAGAACTGCAGGTCCATATCTCTAGAAAACACATGGACAGTGAGAAAACCGGGATTTGTCTGCATGCTTACTACAGAGTGAACTCTTTTAAATGCACCCAAAGGTCATGTGGTAGTTTTAAACTGGGTGGCGTATTAGTCCTACCCCCCATTATGTTTGGCTCTATTTCTTATTTGTGGGAGATTAATTTACACATAAATTGACAGATGTGGGTAGATTTAACCACCCTGTTTAATGCATTTTGAAGAAGGCAACGGAATGTGGGAAAGCAATTAACTTTAGCTACAACACTACGACATTAGTTTTCAATTTGTGCCCGAGGAGCGAATTTAATACGCTGCAAACTAACTGATGTACTGTTTACCCTGCCACATCTTGTAAAAATCTTGTTTAACTTGCCACATCTTGTAAAAATAATTATCCGGTGTTTAGGCCGTTCAGACGTAATTTTAAAAAAAATATTTCATCAATATTTTGTTTTGATTTTATACAGGCTAAATTTATTGTATTTATTCTCGATTAACATTTGATTCCAGAAAATTACAAAGCATAAAATTATATTGTAGAAATTTGAATGTGTATTGATTCCAAACGAAATTTCATTTGAGCTTAAATTTTAAACGAATTAACCACTGCACAATATTCTGAATGCATCATAAACAACGTTATTATTTCACATCGCTCTTTCGTATTTTTTTCAGTTTCTTTTAATTGTGCAATCAGCATCAATCAACATATGATGATATTTATCCAATATCTTCCGCTTCATTCATATCCCACGCAGTTGCAACTCAATGAATCAATAGTACCGGACTACCGTTTAAGTTCAAACAGAGGAATATCTTATGCCGTAAGGAATAAGCGAAATTGACGTTTCCGTCGGAGCCATTCGTTCGAGAGAGATTAATTTTTACTAGCGTTGCTGGATAAATAGATTCTGGTGGAGGTGAGAGGGAGAAAATATTATTATAATAGTTAAAGAAAACGAATAAAGGAGTGGGGTAACAAGAGGAAACAAATGTTAGTGGAGGGCAACAGTCAAAGCTAAGAGAAAACGCCGGCAGATTTCATAAACGTTGAAGGGAGTGGTAAGAACAGGAAAAAATATATGGGCATATGCATACTCACAAAACAGATGTATACACACACATGCACACATACGCACATACTTGTACATACGCGCTCATATAC
>JAOPJM010001291.1:37757851-37770621 GCA_027124095.1 Muusoctopus leioderma
ATATATATATATATATTCGTTCGAAGCTGATGATTCACTTCGTCGCTACTCAGAGTTTCTGGCTACGTGCGATCCTACTCTGGGGTAGCGACAGAGTGAATCATCAGCTTCAAACGAATAATTAAACTCGACTACATGTATTGAGTATTTTTCTCTCGTTTGTGTATCAAGACGAATGAATTTAGTGAATATAGATATCTGTGTATAATGTGTATTTCTGTGTAATATGTATTTGTGTGTGTGTGTGTGTGTGTATATATATATAGATATAGATAGATAGATGTGTGTGTGTGTGTGTGTGTGCGGGTATGATTGGGTACAGAAATGGGAGAAAAAGTATTCAATACACGCATATGTGTGTATATGAGACAGTCAGACAGGTTCTCATAAGAGAAATCATCGAACCATTCTCTCTCTAACCGTTAATCCAGCTCTCTCTCTCTCTTGCTCAATCAAACTCTCTTCGGTATTCGAAGAGAAACCGGACATAAAATGTCAATGAATCATATTTTAAAGCTACATTTATTCCACTGTTTTTGTTTTGCGTGTGTGTGTGTGTGAGACAGAGAGTATGAGTGATCGGATATGTTCACTGAACGGAATTCGAATGGGATTCATTCCTTCGACAGGATATTTTCTCAGTGAATTTAAAAGAACAAAAATAAAAAATTTTAAATGGAAGAAAATAAAGAAATATTATTATTATAATTACAATCATGGTAATGAAAAATCTGGAAACCCAACATGTTTAATAGTGGAGAAAAGAAGGATATATATTTAGTAGTTTTTGTGCGTGTTTCATTTTATTGTAAAGGAGGAGGTGAAGAAGGAGTTTCTGACATAAAATTGAAAATACAACTGACATAAGAATAGATATTGTCACATACATTATAAGATTCCTCAAAATTTAACAATATAGAGAAATCAATAACATATATCTTTGCTATATATATATATATATATATGTATATATATAATAAAACGTGAGTATGTGTACGTATATGTATGTATATATATATATATATATACAGCGGGTTAGTGCGAGATGAGCCTATGAAATATCTTCAAAGGGAAAGAAAGAATATGCAGACGAAAATCATAACTTGAATAATTAGCCTGTTCTCATATATTTCTCAGTAATATGTCTGCAAACATTTACCGTACACATTTGCACACATAAAAAAAAACACATAATTCACAAATATATACAGTTCATTTAGCTTTGCCGATCTCTGATTTCCTATTTTCTTCATGATCAACTCCTCCCAAAAATCTAATGTAACTGACAAAATGCGAAAACAAGAATTTACTGACAACGATCTTAATATGAAAGTAAAATATTATATATATATATATATAATTGGATAAGCTAGACATCTGGACTTCATGTCAAACGAAGACTGCTGTAACATAATTTGTAGTGTAAAACTGCTGTAACATAAATTGTATTCTGAACAACAACAACGAAGGAGGAGGGGGATTTTTTTTTTTTTAACGTCTCGCTAACCTACCTTCCGATAATTCAAGATCCAATTCAGCCAGTTTTTCTTGAACATCTTCAGGAAGAGATGATATGTCCACATCAATGTCTGCCATGGCTAGAGATATATTGTAGTTAATTCTTATTACTTTGTTTTTTTTTCTCTTTTCTTTCTTTAAAACGTCCCTCTGTCTTTTAGTCTATCGCGTAGCCATCAATAGTCGCCATTTTGCTGTTTCCCCATCACTACACTCAAGTCTCGCGAGAACTGGCGTGGTCACAGACCAGATGCTCTCGGTGCTACTAGCCAGCCTTCACCATTTTTTCCATGACTCAAAATATAAAAACGATTTTTTTTTTTACATTGAAAAAAAAAAAGGCTCTGATCATCTGTTGTGGTATTTTTTGTTTGTTCAATGTTATTTTCTAAGTTATTACATAAGCTTTTACTAGTTAAAAATTCTTCATATATTTCATTTCTACCCCTCCCTACATCTTTGGAAGGAATTTGTTGTAAGCGACTACCAATTATTCTATATCTACTTGTGCTCTGGAAATGTCATGGCAAACGGAAAAGTGGAGAGGGAGTGACACATTGAGAAAGCTATGTTGTGAGAAGGAGGGGAAAGAATGATAAACAGACAGAAAGAGAGTGGGGATGGTAGTGTTAAGAATTATAATTCAGAAACAAGACTGAATTATAAAATGCAGGGTATACATATGCATGTGTGTATATATATATATATATATATATATATATATATAAACACTCACACACACAGGTCATTATTCTAATCATCTTTACAGACAAAGCTTTTACAGTATTTTAACTCCATGGAATAAGGACGCAATATTTCAATTGCTAGGTCAAAAAGAATCTTGAACAGTTTTTTCCCTACACAACCCATACACATTTTTTTCTTCTTAATATATATTAGGTTATAACTAATCTCTATTGGTTATCCTTTTCCTTGATTATTTTATTTCTTTTATTTATTATTTGGCAGTTTTACCCTTAAATGTTGCCTAGACGTTTTTTGAGAAATTCTATCACAACTCAAATACTAGTACTACTAATTCTGCCAGATTGTTTAGCTGTGGCTAGTTTATTCTGCTCATGAACTACATGGTTGGGACAGCTACTATTTTATGCCACTATCACCAAATTAGATTATCTTTCTTGCTCCAAAATATAGACTATGCCAACATAATTATGATCTCTTACATAGGACTAAAGGTAACACATTTATAGGGAATGAAACTTGTGATGTTAATGCAACTGAAATGAATTTACTTATACTAGGAATCTAAACCAGCCTGCACAATCAAATAATAATAATAAGGAAGAAATATATAAAAATAGCTAATTACTCTATTTTTTTGTTTTTTTCCCCCCTTTTTACTTTTATTTTTTGTTTTTGTTTTGTGAGTTCATTTAGTTTATTGGTATTATAATTTTGCAATCAATCATAAAAAATGCCTCTTAAAACCACCACAAACTCATCATCATTATGGTCGGCAACAACAATATTATCAGCAGCTCAGTCTTCACACTTTTAATCATTTGTTTCTGTCTGCTTGTATACTATTAAACAGATTTCAAAATGATAACTCTAAATATATAAATACTTGTCCCTACTATTCAAATGTAAATATCCAGTTTTGCTATCATCATCATCATCATCATCATCATCATCATTTTACGTTTGCATTCCATGCTGGCATGGATTGGACAGTCGCATGGTCTGAGTCACTTCTTATTTGGGTTACTGTCCTAGATGGGTCAGGGGAACACAACTCGTAATTTCCAGTTTTGGCAAGGTTTCTACAGCTGAATGCCTTTCCTAACAGCAACCCCTTTACAGAGTGTACTGGGTGCATTTTATCATGGCACCAGCACTAGAAAGGTTGCTTTGTCCTCAACAAGGCTAAAGGGGCCTCTTTACCCTGCATTGTCTCTGCTTATTCCCAACCACTTCACAGGGTGTACTTGGTGCATGTTATCATAGCACTAGCACTAGTGAGGTTGCATTGTACCCCACAAGACTAAAGAATACTCACTACTCAATATTGTCTTCGTTCAATAGTGACCAAGAGTGTGAATAGAAGAGAGAGCAATGACAGAAGAGTCAGGTTGAGAGGATGAAAGAAGCCAGAGTATGATGGGAGAAACAGAGTGATTGGGGTGAGAATGGGGTAAAGGAGGAAGTAATTGCAGAGAGGCAGCAATGGCAGGGAGTAGTTGAAGAGAGATAGTAATAGCAGCTACATGTTTGCTGGTAACAGTGAGCAAGTGATGGATAGTAGTAAAGACAGGTGATAGCAAGAAAGTGATGGATGTCAGTAATAAGTGACCTGACGGGAGAGTCATGTTTCACTGTACAGAAGTGTGAATTGTAAGTGTATCGGATGGAGAGAGGATGAGTGGGGTGAATTGAAGAGGTGGAGGAGGAAACAGATGAAGTAGGTGAGATGGGTGAGAGACCAAAATGTAGATATATTATATTACTTAGCCTTCATCACTACTCCATGTTAACGTTTGTTTCACTATATTTACATGTGTGGGCAGGTCTTCTCCAGCATCACATGGCAGCAATCATCACAGTCCTTTGTCATCTCCTTTGTGAGGCTCAGCATCTTGAGATCAGTCTTCACCACTTCACCCCATATCTTCCTACAGCTCTTCTACAGGTTCCATCTACTTTGATATATATATATATGCATTTGTGTGGTGGATTGGGTAAATCCCAGTAATCTCCTGATTCAGCACTCAATGTTTATTTTATTCTTTTCTATATTTCTGTAACGGTATAAATAATAGTGTACGCATTCCAGGTCATTCTATTTTCCAATGTTTAAATGTCTGAAGAAGCCTGACTTCACATAAGCTAAACCTAATGAGCAGATATCACTATGCATATGCAAACAAATGCATGTGCAGGGTGCATATACTGAGGTTTAGTGTGGAGTAGGGCAGAAACACCTGTCACTAATTAAACAGATTGTAAAATGAACCCATCATTGTTTGTTTATATATATATGTAGCATCTAGCCTAGCATGAAAAGAAAACAAATTCTAAAATGCAGAGTATGTATGTATAAAGTGTGCCTCAGATAACTGCGTTGACGAAGTTTTGGACTGCCATTTAAATGTGCAAGGATCTTATCCCATCTGCTAACTATATTTTTTTAATTGGTTAGTCAGGAAAGAAGGCAGTGCCCATCATCTTTTTTCAGGGCCTCCAAGACTGGTTAGGGAGGAAAGTATCCTCAGACCAGAGACCTGAGCTGAATGCTTGCAGTAGAGTGGACTCCGCTAAAGGCACCTAAGAGCCAGGTGGTGGTGTTAAACCATGCAATGGATTAAGTCTACCGCCCAAGTAGGCCATGGCAGGATTTGAACTCAGAACTGGAACAAATACTGCAAAGCATCCCATCTGATGCTCTTGTAGTTTAAACAGGCAAATGACAAAAACAAAACTTATCTCTGTTATGAATGATCAAGCCAAATAGATTCGGAGGCATGTACACAGGAAAAACAAAAGGATTCACCTTACGCTCGACTCTATCCCACTTGACTTGAGACCTTGTGCTGTTCTTGATGGCCACCAATATGTAACAACTGGACTCTTTTCGCTTGTCTCTTGCACCCGGCACACACACGTGGTAGATATCCTGACTATCTTTGTGCATCGCTCACACCCAGCACACACGCACATGGAAGAATGTTCCGGAACCAGCCCTGGCTCATGGCACTACCGCTCCCTTATTCTCTCCTCTTGCCATACCCACTCTCCATAACTGTTGCTTACATCACACACACCCTGATCTAAAGATTACTTCACACAACAGCAAACTAATAAATCCCCCCCCCAAAAAAAAAACACTCAAACAAATAACAAACAAAAAAATAAAACCTCTATTTCAATGTATGACTACCTACATTCAAGAAATGCAGCCAGACCACCCCTCTTCACATAATTTTATAGTTGCTTGTCCACCTGGGTGGACGTTGCTCTCTCCACGACCTTCACGGAGGTTCCAACATTGGCCTCATCTTCTTGTCCATCATCCCCAGTCACATCGTCCAATGAGTTGATAACCCTATAGACATCCAAAATATGACGAGGCATTCCATCAACTGAAATATTGTTCCAGGAATTAACATCCATCACTCTTCCTTTCTCCCATTGAGATGTACAGCGTATATTGAGGGGCTTCACCCAAACCTCATCCCCAATCTGAACAGATGCCAGTCCTTCCCCTTCCCCAGTGCACATTGGCACTGTATTTGGATGTCTCCACTCATGCCTGAACACTGCTCTCTAAGGCACCGACTCTTCTGCCTGCTCTGACCTGGGTGACATGTTGTACCAGAACACTGCTTCAATTAGAGTGACATGCCCCCTTTCAGCTATGACCTAAATTGTTCAATAGTGTCTCTCTACAATTCCATTCCTTCTCGTTCTATATGCAGCACTAAAGAAGTGTCTGATGTTCCACCTATCCAGCATGTCTTTCAGCGATTCTGAACGAAATGCAACACTTGTCCATCAGTAGCTCATCCACAGGGCCCCTCTCCAAAAAAAATTCATTCAGCACTCCTGCATTCTCTCCGTAGAGCTACTCAACCGGGTCTGCAGTCAATCATAGAGAGGGACACCCCCTGAAGATTATATATTATGTCAATTGCCAGTCTCTTCCAGTTGTCTTCCACCCAAATTCTTCCCGTCTCATGTACTCTCAGCACAGGGTCAATCAACTGACACCTGTCACAACTCGCAGCCACTCTCTGAACACTTTGTCTGGTGACATCAGTGTCAACTTTTCTGGCCAGAAATAGAGTCCTATCCACCCACATATGGTGCATGCTGTGCAATTTCTTTAACTCTAGGTATCCCAAACAGCACACTGCACCTACTCCACTCTCTGAATCCTCTGGCACCTCCAGCCATGTTTTCTTTACCCTGGTGAGAATGTCTGCCTTATTTTTCTCTGAGGGTACAAAAGTTACATGCAGCTGCAGGTCAAATTTGACAACTTGCCTAGGATTCCCAAACGTTGCTTAATAATCATCTCCGTGCCTCCTTTTGTTCGAACTCTCTTCTCATCGGTGATCACTGATCTCACCCATCCAAGCACAGTAGCAGAATCATTCTGGATTTGGATATTGCGCAACCTCCACTTCAAAGCTAAATTTATTCCCTTCAACTCAGCATCTAACTCAGCTACATTAATATGGTTGCAGTCATCCTTCTTCCTAAGCCAGGCCGCATCCTCTGTCTCAACATTGCCTATCTCCAAAACAACCCCCATTGCTATATTACTCACATCACACCATATGACCATCTTCTCCGATTTAGGCACGTACCAGCTCCCTCTCACTGGGTCTTTCTTCCTCATCCTTTCCACAATGTCTCTCATCATGGCAACTGTCCTCTCCCCTGCCTTATCTTCCCAGCTAACTCTATCAGCTCTTCTCTTAACATGGCTACATGCAGTTCGAAGCCATAGGATAGGTTTGAACTCAGAGTGCAGTGAGCTGGAACGAATACTGCAAGGCATTCTATCCAATGCTCTAACGACTCTGCCAATTTGCTGCTTATATATTGCCAAGACTTTATTGTTGGCCAAATATAGTAGCTACAGCTCCCCACTGTGAATAGCAGAGGTACTGTGTTTTTAACAAGTGTTTTATTGGCTTACCATGTTAAGTTTATGTACCTGGGGAAGCTAATGTGACATCGCTCCAGTATTTAACCTCAGTCCAGAGTACCAATTGTCTCAGTCAGCCTTGCCATTAGATCTGAACCCTGTTCTGATTATGAGTTGCATGTGATGGCTAGTGTTCACAATCCATTCTACATCAAATTCATCATGTGCTGGTAAATAATTGTCATTCTTAGCTCCCATGAGAAAAACCAAGATATTTAAAGTAAAATACTCTTTTACTAGTTCCAGCCAGTTAACCATGCTGGTTCAAAATAGTGAGTTTATGTGACAAAAAACAAGGGTCAATTTTATTTCTTAGTGATGTATCATTGATTGAAAACAGCTGAAAAAACAAGGTCAACAGTAACTGGATTTGAACTATCAACATGAAGCAGTAACCTAGATACTATCAAATATTGCTTCAGATTTGTATTTTCTCTATTAGCCAGGTCCACTTTGCTTTTCATCCTTTTGGGGTAGATAAACAAAGTACCACTCTAGAGCAGTGGACTGGCAGAATTGTCAGAGCATCGGAGGAAATGCCTTGCGGTATTTATTCTGGGTCTTTGTGTTCTAAGTTCAAATACCACCATGGCTTATTTTGGAGGTAGACTTAATTCGTCACCCAGTTTAACACCACCACCACCTGGCCCTTGGATGCCTTTAGCAGAGTTCACTCTGTTGCAAGCATTTGGGCCAGGTCTCCAGTCTGAGGATAACTTTCTTCCTCCCACCAGTCTCAGAAGCACTGCCTTTCCTCCTGACTAAGCAATGCAAAAAAAAAAATATAAGATTCCATAACCTTCTTTTAATTATTTGTTGAAACTGCCTCACCTGCATGATTATTGTTATTGTTTAGCCTTAGGTCAACCCTGATAGAGTTGACGTACGATCCGAGGTATTACAGTAGTGACCCTGTCTTTTTAAGGGTATCTAGGACTATATTAACTAATGTGTCCTTTCCATTTTTAAGATAACAGGGTGTGATTTGAGGAAGATTTGGTTGCTATTTCTAGCATGTTGAGCAACCATGTAGGCACTCCCTCATTGGCTTGTCACCTATATGAGTGTTAGTTTGCCAATTAAGAGGATAGCTTTTACATGTCCGTAGGCAAATTTATTGAGGACATCATTCTAGAATATAAGAAATAACATCTGAGAGGGTCTGTAAAGATCATGGGCACTGCCCCTCTTCTTCTGACTATCTTATAAAGCAAAAATGGGATCAGTATGTCATTGTGTAAAGAAAAATAGTGATTAATTATTGTGGATGATCTCAGAAGTGAAATTTTAGCCTTATGTGTCTCAGTATGTGAGTTTAAGGAGTTAACCAAAATTCCATTACAATCCAAATTTAATATATTTTAAAATTACAAAAAAGAACTATTTAGATATAAACATCACACATGTATATTGAGTAGAATTCGGCGAGGACTGATGTTTTCTCATTCTTTCACATATATATTCATGTTATTTATTATTTTCTTTAAACAGAACTGTTCTGGAAGAGAGCTTAGGCTAATAACATTATTGTTTTGAATATTTAACTTTAAATAGCTCAGTTTCTTTTCTACAGATGTTTTACCTTCTAGGTTTTTGTCATAACTCTCAATGAATTACCACTACTTAATTATATATCATTCTATATATATATATATATATATATATATATATATATATACATATACACACACACCTGTGTATGTGTGTGTGTGCATGCATGCATGTGTGTGTGTGCTTTTGTACCAACTTATTACAAGTTGTAAAACAAAAATAACTGTCTCTATATAAAAGAAAATCCCCAAAATTGTGTATGTATATGTGGCTGTATGAATGTGCATATACATTTGCTCATATTTGTATATATTTTGTATGTGTGTGTATTGTGTGCTGTGTGAGTGTGTGAGTCTGCTTGTAATATTAGCTTCCTTCACACTAGAAGACTTCTTTCTCCTTCCACTGGCTGACAGCCATTTCCCCTCTCTGTCTCTTCCAAGCAGCCAACTGACTAAACTCCTTTTTCTGACTCCAAAAACCAAATCTCTTTCCAGTATTAGCAAGATTCTACATAAATTAATTTATTACATTGGCACAGGACCTCAGTTTATAGGGTAGACAAATGAGATTATATGATGTTCATGCTTTTCTCAAGGGCATTAGTGATGGGAAGCTACTGGCAATCAAGTAGGAGAAAAGGAGAAACAATTTCTCTTCACTTGCACCTCATACCTGTGATTTCCAGCCATATTTGATAGTCTGGAGAGGATTAGAGTCTGCCAGACTGGTTTACCCTCATCACACTACATGAAGGGGAAGTCTTTGGTAATAAACCAAATACTCATTAAGCACTATTGGATAAAAGAAAATTTGATTTTAGGGAAGTAAAATATTTACAATTAGAAACTAAAACTGTGTCAAGGACACAAACAGCTGAGAAATTAGGGCACTCGTCAATCGTTTATTTTTGTGTGTAATTAATCCTTTCAGGAATTCCAGAGTTTCATAGACTCATTGCTTAGCTTCAGTTTCTGTAGCATTAAGCACTTGAGATACAAATTTTCCTAAACTGTATTACCCAATTCTGCTCAATTCACTCACCTTTCTTCCTCTTGTCATCCTTACTATGTCACACTCCCCAAAGTCTACACAAAAAAATTTTCTCAAACATATCTCCTCTGGAAGACCCTCCCTGTCAATATTTTCCCTGATGTATCATCTTGCTGAAGTTAAAACTGTACATCAAACCACATCACCCTCATAAGTTGGTGGTTGGGGACCTTCATCCATGGAAAAAGTTTTTTAAAAATCAATGTGATGCGGGTACTAGAATATGAACTAATTGTATAATTTGATACTTATTCACTTGACCATTCTTTGTTACCGTATTTAGAATGGATGCAGACCAATGGATAGGTAGGGATTCATAATGAAACACCAACCTAGCTAAACATTATAGGTTCCATTGCCACATCAAAATCAAATGTAAGGTTTTAGAAAAGACATTGAAGTATACAAATATTTTCTCCAACCTTCATGCAATTTTCTGAATTTATGAAACCATTTAACCATGACATTCTAAGACTAGTAGTAAAACATTCATATTTGGGTAACATTTATATTTTATTTCATTTTAAACAAAAGATTACTTTTGGTGAACTCTCTTTGCGAATAGCTGTTTTTGCATCATAACTCAAGAGTCTTGTACAAAATTAAATAGCACTTTTTGTACTTTTCATGCTATTTTACACCATTTTTTACATGCTAGCATAAATGGGATGGTTTACCAATTTTGGATTTTGACATATAAATTCTTGGAACAATTGTTTTTACTGATGGATGCCTTTCTTGTTGCTAAATCTTTAATTTTTAAACAGGACTGGAACTTATTATTAGTTAGACTGACTAGATCACACCCAGGAAAAGGTCATCTGACTGAAAAGCAACACGCCCCTCAATAATATGCTTTAACAACTAAATCTTTGACATTCTACAGTCTCTCCATCCTTCTCTCTCTCCTCTACCACAACTACAACACTTACTACTCTTCTGAACTAGCAAGCTGTGTACTACCATTGACCAAACCCACTTAATACATCTGCCTCTCCTCTTCTCATCATTTCTACTGTGTCTAAATCTTCCCTCCACATACCCCATACTAGCAAACTATGTACCACCACTGACCAAACCCATTTAATGCATCTACCTCTCCTCTTCTCATCATTTCTACTGTGTCTAAACCTGCCCTCCACATACACCATATTAAACAACCAGTCCTTCCTTCCCAGAGCTGCAACTCTCTAAAACAACTTTTATGATAACATTTTCTGAACAGAAATTCAACTTGAACTTCAACTATATTGACTATACCTGAAAATACCTTTATTATTTTTTTGTTTTTTATCGGTTAGCCAGGAGGGAAGGCAGTGCCCATCACCCTTTTCCAAGGCCTCTGAGACTAATGGGAGGGAAGGGGGAAGTATCCTCAGATTGGAGACCTGGCCTGAATGCCTGCAACAGAGTGGACTCTGCTAAGGGTACCCAGGGGCTAGGTGGTGGTGTTAAACCGGGCAACAGATTAAGTCTACCAACCAAGTAGGCCACTACAGGATTCAAATTCAGAAGTCAGAATGACAGCAAAAATACTGCAAAGCATCCCGTCTGATGCTCTGACGATTCTGCCAGTCCCTCACTCTAGACTGGTACTTTATTTAACTACCCTGAAAGGATGAAAGGCAAAATTGAACTCAGAGCGCAGTGAGTCAGAATGAATACTACATGGCATTCTGCCCGACACTCTAACAACTCTGCCAATGTTCTGCCTATAAAAGACTATGAGCACTGCCCCTCTTCCTGGCACTAAATAATAATACAAAATAATGTGCCTTGCTAAAGGGCATAACACACTGGTTTAAGTAAGATTTGAAGACATGCTTTTTTTTATTGGTTTGGTCTGGGGAGAGGGGTTATGCCCATGGCCTTTGCAGGCCCTCTAAGACCTGTGAGTTTGATGCTCTTAATGTTGTTCTTGAACAGTTGCAATTCAATAACTGCAAGAAAAACGTGTGCAGGGAGGGAATTCTAGTGGAAGCCAACATTGTGGGGAGGAAGGACTGGATGTAGTGATTAGTGCAGAGCCTGAGTGGAGTGGTACAATATGGGTAACAAGAGTTGAAGAGACAAGTGAGTTGGGAGTGCCTCAATGGAGGTGACACAACACCAGCCAGATCCATGGAGCAGAGGCCACTGTAGTATCAGTAGAAAAGGCAGAGGACACAGAATGTCTGTGGGCCAGAGGCTGGAGTGCATTTATGAGTGACTTCATGCAATCAGTCAAGTGGATTTTCTTTTCGGTCCAAGCACCTTAAGTTAACATTGTGACTATATAAGTGAACAGAATGGGAAAGAAGGGTGTGAACAACATAATTAAAACTCAATACTCCTATTCCTTTTCATAACAAAGTAATAATACAAAAAGATAATCCCAATCGCTATGACCTCCACACAAAAGCATTGTTCCCTGTCAATATGCTAAAGCACTTTTTTACTTCTATTTTTTCATTTTGCTTTTACACAAACTACCCAGGCTAGGATTGAACTCACCTACATTTCTACATTTTGCTTTGAAATTCACTACTTTATAGGCTTTGCTACAGAGGAAACAACTTGATGCATTTAGCATATTATATTTATTTAGTAGCCCCTGTGTCTTTAGAGACAACCAGTGATCAACATTGCTGAAGTCAGTTTAAAAAGTCTTTAGAGCAGAGGATTTTTGTATTAATATTGAGGTCTTCTTTGATTTTTAATTTTAATTTATCCTTGTCCTTCTTTTGCTCCACTGACCTCCTGCTCAATAAAGACCTTGAACATTAAGAAGGGATCCAGCTGAGATACCCTAGCCAGTAAATGATGTTAGATATGTTAGCATATGGTTCAATAAAACGATTCTACTAATACCATAACCATTACTTGAAATGAAGTTCCATGAATTAACTATTGTTTATAGCAGGGGTGTCAAACTCAAATCACCGGCGGGGCGGATTTCGAATATTTACGGCTTTCGCGGGCCGGATTAAAA
>JAOPJM010001291.1:37814177-37835207 GCA_027124095.1 Muusoctopus leioderma
ATATATGTATACGTGTGCTTGACGCTGTTTATTGCTGAAATCGACCAGTGACATTTGTTTATATCTCCAATAACAAAATGCCCAGCCATTCAGTGATGGGATTCCCATACTTAATGAGTATAGTTGGTGACAGGAAGGGCATCCGACCGTAAAAGAAATCTCCATCCAACCCATGCTAGCAAGGAAAAACGGACGTAAAAACGATGATGATGATGATGATAATGACTACGTCTCAAACCAAACAAACATTTATAGAATTAGTGAAACCAAAAAACAAGATAAGAAAAGTACATACTTTCTCTCAACTGAATTCAGCAGTAAATAGAACTCTTGTTGCTTTACCATTAGTCTCCAATCCTGTAATACAACAAAAATGATAAAATATTAATAGGTACAGCTTCAAAAATTGTTTAGGTAGGACTTTAGTTTCAGCCCCTCCTACAAACTATCTACTCTGATTCAATAGGAGGCTGGAACTGATTCTCATTTTCCACTAGATTCAATGGAATGATCAAAACATTCTCAGCAACACAGAATACTAGAAATAGCAGCCAAATCTCCCTCAAATCACACTCTACCATCTTGGGACACATTGGATAATATGGTCTGGGATACACTATGAGTAAAAGACAAGATGGTCACAGATGGACTGCCTTTGATTATAGGTCTGCTTAATCAAGATTGAACTGGGGCTAAAAAACAACAATAATCTACTGTCTTTAAATGAGGACCCATGTCTTAAATCCTAAATCTTAGCACATTTTCCAATAAAGACAACATAACATCAAAAATTGATAAACACTCAAACTGATAAACTGACACATCAGACACATTATATCTGCATACCTAAAGTAGTGGATATAGATCCACTACTCTATGTGTTACTTCTAAGCAATCAATCAGCTACTTATGTGCCATAGATTCACTTCAGCAGAGGTGACTAAGATTATTTAAATCAACCACATCAAATAGTCTATCATAGTTTTAATTGAACTATATAACAGTAGACACCAACATAACAAGCTGGTATCAATTTCAACACTCATTCTAATAGGAGTACTCAATTAGCCTTTAGAGAGCAGAAAATCAAAAGGTATGATAGATGAGTGGTTCAAGTGGTAGGACTCAAAAAACTGAAATTGAAACCTCAGCACATGCATTATATTTCATCTTTACTATTTCATTTTAGTCCTGCTATATTCTACTACATACTCTCAACCCCAAGGGCTGTGAGGTTACAGTGCTAATCTGTTGATATGCGTTCAAATTTTGAATGAGTGCTATTGTGTTGAGTCCCTAAACAAGGCAAATAACATTACTTGATTACTTGCCTCAGTGTTCCTGGGTGATAACTAGCCCCTCCTCTCCTAATTCAGTTTAGCATATCTATATATCTATATCCTGCATCCATAACTGCCAGCAACCAGAAGATGCTCTTTTTAATAACCAGCCATCTACTATTGTACATTCTACATTGAAACCATGTCTTTTAATTTCTATCATTCTCACCCAATAACACATACAGAAAGAAACTTACAATTGCAGCTAGAAAATGTTGTTCCAATTGGTTCATCTCAGCAGTTTCCATCATACCAACCACTGCCCATTCCTCATTGAAAACTTCTTCGTTAAGTCCTTCATCATACAAGTATTTGGAAGCCATCATCTGAATAAAAGAAAAATAGTCAACAAAAAAATTGATAATAATGATTTCTTTTGACTAGATGCAAAGATAATTTTGTAGAAGAGCTTACATAATAGACTGATTCAATACCAGTATATTACTGGTAGTTAAATGAAAAACTAGAAATGAACTGGCAACAGTGAAGTAGTGAACTTAATAACTTGAACTATCTAGTCAAGATCACTTCTACTTGCAACTAATCAATTGTCTTTTTTGTTCTTTTTTTTTTCCCCCCCTTCTGAAATGATAATGAAAAATAAAATATATTTCTTACCATCGAAATCAAAAATAATTCAGTGGAGGAAATTTGCATCAAATATTCAGGGTTTCTCTCTTTGAGTCGTTTCACATAGAGCATACCAAGCATCACAGAACATGGCGGCATAGGAGCACGTCTAAGGATAAGGAAACATAAGACTTCTCACTTAATACAATGCAACAGATAAAATAAAAATCCTTTATCCCTTATATTACATCTAACCCTCACCAAAAATATCAAACCCATTACTTTACAAGACTCAAATACTTACAAACTATAAAACTAGTTATTAGTCTTCATTTTACTTTATTTCTTCAGAAGAAAAATTAGGAAACAAAAATATTTTTTAAATCATTTGCCAAATTTTGATTCTGACTCATTCAATATCTAATTCTAAAGATCAACAAGGGCATTAATAGATATTTAAATCTGGTTAAAGTTAGAAAAGTAATTGACAACCATCTGTAAGGTATATACTACTACTACTGCTGCTGTTGATAAAGTCATGGTGACAACAATGACAACAATCTGGCAATGGTCTTACTTCTTCAAGGCACTTGATGAAATGGTTCAAGAAGCCAACATAGAAGTTGTCTTCTTGAAATGCTAATGCCTGCAACAATTACAACCATGGAAGGTGGATGACATAACTAGTAGAGCATTGGACAAAATAACTTGTGGTATTTGGATATGTCCTTTTACATTCTAAGTTTAAATCCCACCCAGGTTCACTTTCTCTTTCAGCACTCCGACGTCAATGCAATCAACTATCCCAGGAGGTAGTAAACCAGCATGGCCACAGTCCAATAACTGAAACCAGTAAAATATAAAATGGAGATATTGGACAATCAGGATAAAGTTGTACTGGGATGAGTTGCAGCTCCACAAAAGAGGGCATGTAAAAATGACAATTTTTAAGTTACTTAGAGTACTGCACAACTACAAGACGGTCAGGTCTCAATATTTCATATGCCCCCCCCACCACCACAATTGATTGTAATACCAAGGAATCAATTGCACTTCAACTCTAATCAATTAGTATGGTATGACCATACGTTTCAATCTTTCACACAGCATATATAAACTATTTGCATTACATGTCTATATTACTTCTACAAGATGCCGCATGAAATAATTCAAGAAGCCAACACAGAAGTTGACTTCTTGAAATACTAATGACTGCTACAATTACCACCATGGTGGGTGGATGACAGAATTAGTAGAGCATTGGACAAAATACCTTGCGGTATTTGTTCTGGCTATGTACGTTTTGAGTTCAAATCCTGCTGAGGTCAATTTTGCCTTTTATCCTTCCAGGGTCAATAAAATAAAGTATCAGTCATGTACTGGAGTCAATTTAATCGACTAACCCCTCCCACCAAATTTTTGACCTTGTGTCTATGTTAGAAATTATTCTATGCCCTATACTAACACAGATAACTCTGCTACATATATTGATCAATTCCCAGCTATTTTCTCAACTCTTTTTTTCCATACATTTTTTTCTCTCCACAATTTGTGCATAATAGTGTCATTGATTGCAGGTTTTAATGGGTCAATCACTGGTACAATGCATTTACAATGGCAGTGATGAGGGAGCATCTATTAAACTCGGGTGGAACAGATACAGGGTATTTTTGTTCGAAAGCACCAGTTTATCAATTTTCTTATCGATGTTTACATCTTTAACTGATGCACATTGGCAAAAGACATACACAATGGGCTGCCACATAGATTCCGTCTACAAATTTACACACATAAGGCATTGGCAACTCCAAGGTTATGATAGAAGACACTTGGCTATGGTACCACACAATGGAAGCAAACCTGGAACCATGTGGTTGCAAAGAAATCTTAACCACAGTCATGTCTTCATATTTACATATATTTTTTTCTTTTTACAGCCTGGATGTTCTTCCAAACATAAGCAAACACCACAATCTGCTTGGGCTAAAACAACAGTTCTAGCAAGGTTTGAACTTGTAGCAATTTGCCTAGCAGAAATTCGAACCCTGCTCTTATTCTTTCACTTTCTTCAAGTGGTTCGTTTTTCCCGCTTTTTCTGTGCCTATTTAGCATGTGTTTATGGCGTGATCATCTCATGATCATCACCTGACACACGTGTCCTGATTACTAACCAATCAGTGACTTGCGATTATATAACCCCAACACTTTCATTATTCCACGATATTATATAAGAACATTAGAATTGACGTTCTTTAGACAGCAAGTGCTGTTGCCAGACGACAATGACGTTGTTCTGTGCCAGCCATGAAAATGCTTTTCTCACTCGCTCTCACTTGCTTGCTTGAACCTCATGCTGAAATCAGCTACAACAGAAATTCTTCATTCACACTGGAGAGATTGTTCAACAGATCCTGCACTCGCTAACTGCAGAGACTGTTCAACCAAAGAGAGAACATGTACACCCCAACATCAGTGAACTTGGACATTCTACAGTTCGATATGAATACAAACTTTCGCTTCTATTTCTAGCGTCCTCATCGCATTTACAAACTTTCAATTCTCTTCAGAAACTCTTGATATGTTCCTATACTGCATAACTATATGTGATTTGACTGTTTGTTAAAATGTTTTTATTGTTTATACCCTGTAAGATTGTTTATATACAGGGCCGGATTTAGGCATAAGCTAAACAAGCTACAGCTTAGGGCCTCACAATCTGTAAGGCCTTCTCAATAGTTAAAAGGCATATATGTTTTTAATTTTTGTGAAACCTTCTGAGGAAATATTTTTAACAAGGGACGTCTAAGCTTTATATATTTTGTATTCAATATTATTTTGTCTTGTTTTACACATACACCTTTGTTCATATTGTTTATTAAATAATTTGTTGACAGAACATCAGTGTCCAACTTACTCTAGCTTTATCGAATTCACACAGATAGATACATACATGCATGCATGTGTTACCTAATACTTTTCTCTCTGTCTTCTTCACATGCATGCATGTGTTACCTAATACTTTTCTCTCTGTCTTCTTGACACATTTATAGACAACTAAACACTACAACTTGTTGATACACAATTTATAACAACAATTAAGTAAACCTATTGACATTTACTAAAAACTCATGATCTGAAAGGTAAAGGGCCATGACTAACTTAATCGTAAAACAACTGGTCGTTATTCTATCATCCAAGTGAGAGATGAAAGATCAAGTCAAGAAAGGATTTGAATTCAGAAACATGAAACACCCAATGCAGAGCTGGCACAACCTCTGCTAACTCAGTTTAAGTGTAAGTGTACCAGTTTCTTATTTTCTCTCCTACTAAACAAACCTGTTTATGTTAGAAATAATCATTAAAATCATCATCATCGTTACTATTATCATCATCAACACAGAAAATCCCAGAAAGTGGTAATACAAATGGGTTGATTAACTGGATTATACATCCTTCCAAGCAAAATAAATTTTGATTCAAGGCTATGGGTAGCAGAATCAGTAGAGCACTGCACAAAATGCCTTGCAGTATTTAGTTACATTCTTTTATGTCCCGAATTCAAGTCCTGCCGGGATTAGCTACATTTTTTTTGTCTCACTGGGATTGATAAAATAGGTACCAGTAATGTACTGGGTCAATTCAATCAACTGTCCCCTCTCACCCAAAATCTCTGGTCTGGTGCCAAAGTTCAAAATAGACTCACTTCGTCATTGAAGAAGCCAGAAACATGTCCACTTTTCCAAGAGAACGTGGAGCAGCATCTTGAAAAAATTTGACAGCAATTTCTAGAAAGGAAAAACGAGAAAAAATAATCAGAATCAATTGAATGATATTTAAATTATGTGAAACTAATGAAATATATAAAGTTAGTAGCAAGGTACAACAGCATCTAGATGGGCAGGAAGCAAGACACCAAGTTTGTATAGCTAAGAGATAGAGAGAGAGTAGAATAATCACTTATGTTCTGTGCAAAGAGGATGAGAGGTCATGATTATATCAAATTGTATGGCTGAGTCACTATGAATCAGGATGTCACTGGGGAAAGTATGTTCATGACAAAGATAAACTTGCCTTCGATGGTAAGCAAAAGAAATGAGCAGTTTGAAAATTTGTTGAACAAATTGTATAACTGGAACAGGGGAAGCCTAAATCCAGAGAAACAGAGGCCAGGTGTGGGATTATGGGAGATGGTTAATAAAGTGATTAAAGATATAAAAGCAGGGAAAACAGTACTCAGAGGCAGTTGCTGAGATGTTGAAACATCATGGATGAGTTTGTGTTAATAAATTAGGTTGTGCAGGAATATATTATCTTTAATGACTGTCATAGCAGCACTATTGTCATGTACTACAAAAGTGAAGGAGAGATGACAAAGCATGAAAATGGCAATGGTTAAAGCAAGATACTGCAAAACAAAATCAGAATAAGTTCTTAGCCAAAAACAAACAACTTTATTTTGCATATGTTCAGCTACAGAAAGTTTTTGATAAGGTCGTACACACTGTAATCGGGTGGCTACTAAAGAGACTAGGGGGTACATGAATGCTGTGTGAGAGTGGTTCAGGCCAGGTCAGGTCAGGTCAGGATCAACAGACTTCAATGCAAAATTTAGCAAGGTTATTCTCAGTCTATTTCTTGTTTTTCATTATAGACCTTGAGCAATAATAATAGTTCAGAAATGTATGTCCTTGAAAATCATGTACCTATGACATGGTTCTCACAGCAGAATCTGTTGAAGAACTATACAAAAGAGTTTGAGACCTTTACGGTCAGCATAGTAATGACTACTAGTAGTATCAGAGAGTATAAAATCCCAGTACTAACAGAGACGTGACCCTAGATAATATTAAATATCTAATGAGAAATCGATGCGGGCCGAAATCACCCGTCCAACCCATGCCAGCATGGAAAACGGACGTAAAACAATGATGATGATGATCTAAGTGGATAGATATTTAATATTGTGTTATCAGTGCAAGTAGACAAAACATGTAAAAGGATCTCTGGTTGTCTGACAGGGATCCAGAACTTTAAATGTACAAGAGTAGTTGGCAAATAGAAGTAGAAAAGAAATGAAAAAGTTCATATGGTTTTGTGAAAATTATAGACAAGTTCTGCTACCTGGTTACATATCCGATACATATATTGGTGGAAAGGTTCTAATGAAAATATAATAAATACAATAGAATTTGACAGACTCTTGTTGTATGTTATTATCCAAACGAACTTCATCATAAAATATGCCACAATCATGTCAACTTTTGTAGAAAGGGCAGACTCTATCTGGCATGTATATAAAGTGGGATATAATGCAGTAAAACATGGGCAATAATTGTGAAAGATCTGCAAAAGCTGAAGAGGAAGGAGCTGAATATGGTCTATCAGAATTTGTAAGACTTCTGAATGAAAGTGAGGGAGCAGATAGCCAAGTGTACAGGATACTGAATAGCAAGCTGAAAGATATTGGGTCCACAGGCAATAGTCAAGTCTATCTAGATCTTAGTAGTTATTGCAAATAGTATAATTCATTGCTGTAAGAAGAGGCAGCACTTCAAGTTCATTGACTTATAGTGCTAAGTTCAATTCCTCCCAGAGAAAATGCTATCTGTGATATTCCAGCTTGCTATCTATCACCCACTAAACACTTCAAAAAACTGAAGTTGAGTGCTAACTCTCAGAATCCTTGGGGGCCAGAAATCATTAGCATAACAGAAAACTGGACAATGTGTTGTTGTTGCTGTTTAACCCCAAGTCAGCCCCAGACTGAGCAGCCCTATGATCAAAGCATTCCAACCATGACCAGCCCATCTTTTTTCAGATGGTGTATGTAAGACTACCTAATTCCATTCTTTTTTTAAAGATGCTAGGGTGTGATTTGAGGGATATTTGGCTGCTATTTCTAGCAGGTCAAGCTACTGAGATAGTTATGCTGGTGTGGACATATAATGCAAATAATGATATATGCTGGGAGTTGACAGTGGATGGTATTCATAATAGAAGTAGACCAAGAAAAACTTAAAAGAAAGCAGTCAACTCAGATTCAAGAACTTTGTACTTCACAGATGGGCTGACAACACATTAATACATATGAAGATATGCTACATTGTATGTCCAACCCATGTTTGTATGCACAAGTAAAAATACATAGGACATTATGACTGTCATACCTTTCTAAGGGCTTTTATCAACCTAAATGAAGTGAAGCAGCTTCAACTAGGAATCAAACTGAGTTGAAGACGTATTTCATTAATATTTTAATATTTCAACTCTGGATTCATCAGAAGAAAAAAACGAGAAAGAATAGAGAATTAGGTCACTGAGTCAAACAAAAAGAAAATCATTGCTAACATTCTAAATTTAGATATTTACATGAACTACATATGTTGACTATAATGGTAACCACTCAACTGTGACTAGTGTGTTACCTATCTACCTAATATAAGGCCAACTGAGATAAGATCCAATAATGTGACTTGTCTCAGACTAACATACCTTATGTTATGATGGTTCCTTCCTGTTGCTATGGCAACATGGCATAATTGATCAAGAAGGGAGAAAGATGGAAGGAAACAAAATGAATCGGAATAAGTTAGAAGAAAGGAAATAGATAAGATCACCGTTAACAACTAGACTCAGTCTTGTTGGAAAGTGTCTCCAACTATCAGTGACGTTGGTCTTGTAGGTTATAGTGTACTAAGTAACATACTGATGCCAATGAGGCTGGTAACCAGTATTGTGATGGTCCATTGCCAGAACAACCAGCAGACATAAAGCCTCATCAAAACTATTATTGATGCATCCAGATAACTAGTTCGTTTACCAACTTACCTGTGAGGGGTAATGAGGGGTAATCTGTTGAAGCCTCATTGCCATAGTAAAGAGTTTTACAAAGTTGTTCCGTGAGTTCAATATGTTCGGCAGAATGCTGAAAGATAAAACGTTAAACAATTATTTTTGTTTCTCCAATTAAGCATAAAGACTTATAGGAAGTTGTGGAACACATGCGTTCCCACAAAAGCACTATTGCAGCAACAAATGGCTTTCAAAACCTACTCCTCCAACTGAAGGGACCAACACTCTCATGAGATATGACTAATAACCTTGTTTGCTCACATTGCCAACACAAAGAACGGTGTTTACTGCTGGGAGGAAAATAACAAAGGATGATAATAAAAGCAGAGAACAGACAAACAACTATTGGGAATGGCTAACATATGTGAGATTTTACATAAACAACACTGCTGTTTTTAACAATCATCATTGAGTAAACCATAAACTTTCCGGTTAAACATATAGAACTTAGAATGAAATATAAAGCACATAAATAGTTTTGAATTATAATTTGTGGCAATAGATCACTCACTAATATACACTGTATGTGTGTTTGCATGAATTGGTCTTCTTATTTAACTTTACCAGACCGCTTTTGTTATAAATAATACAACATTAAAATGTTGTATTATTTATAACTTAATCTGCCACATGTGTAGTAGGTTTATAGAACTATTTGTTACGATACAATCGCACAACTGTCATCCATAATTCTCTTTGTTATATTTTCTGAAATGTCGTTCGCAAAAATGAAAAAAAAAGTTAATCTTTAGCTTTGTATCTGTCTAGTCAAAACTAATATTTGGAAACTATTGTTTATAATTAACGCCGTTTTACGAACAGTATTCCAAAAATAAGTATCTATCGGTTCTCTTTTATTGTCATATATAATTCGTTACAGTTCTTTTCATTTTTTTTACTGTATACGTGTTGAGTTAAACTTGAACAATAGAAACAATATTAAATTGGATATAGAGTAAGATTAAGTGTAACCTTGGTGATAAACACTGTTAGGAGGATAAAAGAAAAGCAACAGCTGTCATATGTATGCGGTGCTTCAGTTATAATTAGTTTGAAAACAACACACACACATTTGTGGAACAAAGATAAGAAATGTGGAATTTAATCTCGTGCGTCCAGATAGCAGGTTTTAAATATCTTATTCAAACTAAGAGCAGAGATTAGAATTTGGAATTTTTGAAGTTTAATTAGTGCTTTTTAAAGCAGCTTTGTTACATATACAAAAAAATACAAATAATACACAAGGATAATTTGTATGAGCGAGAAGACAAATGAATATGTCCTCGTGTATTACAAATACTTTTTATATCGATGAAAAGGTAAAAGTCCCGAACTGCGTAATTTGAACCAGGAAGAACGATACTAAATATTATAGAGCATTTGAGCGCGACATATACGACATGATATTCGAAATGAAAACACATTTAGAGAGGTGGATATTTTTCCTTATCGAGCGGAAACAAATATCAACAAAAGGTTGAATTTTCTGCAAATATATATTGCTTTCGTCAGATACTAAAAACTTGTGAATCCTGTGATTAATCTTCATTTCAATCCACATCCCTAATAAAAAGCACATTTTTTATTACTTGTTTCCCTCCTTCATAATATTCTTTAATTATTTTACTGGTATCAGTCATAGGGTTGAGGCCATGCTGGGATACCCAGGCATTCCAGCCGTGAGCATCCCGTCATTTTGTACATCAAGGACAACATTATCCAATGTATCCTTCTTTACTTTGTGCTTTGAGGGATATACAGCTGCTATATCTAACAAGTTGAGTGACCACGTAGAGACTCCCTCGTTAGCTCGATATTTAATATAGTATATGTCCCATGATAAATTTTGATGAAAATTAATGTAAATAAAAAACATTTATAAACATGAAAATATTTCTCCTTAAATAGAAATCTGAGTGAGATTATGAAAAAGTGGAATGGAAAAACAAGTTGAATTATCTTAGCACATATGTTTCTCAGAAAAATATAAGTAAACAAGAAATATTTAAAGCATGTGGTTAGGAAATGTTGAAAAATAGGAAGGGCGTAGTAAAGATTTCATGCATTTCGAGGCAGTATGGATGATGATGATGTTTTCTTTCAGAGGCAAAGAACACGAACAAATTACAAATATTTATTTTAAAAACAAGAAGTGTCAAAGTACCCATGAAAATCCCGACAGCCCTCCGCTCAGGGCACATGCTTATCTGGCGTCATTCGCTTACGACATATTTGCCACTATCACTCACTTCTCATAAAGTTTACCTAACGTACCGACGTAAAGATTTCTCTCTCGAGTTTCACCTTTCGATTCAAGTGATACCTGAATATAGACATCCTCGTCTATCACAGCACGTCTTTCGTTATAGCCACCAGAGAGAATAATTTCTTAGACAAAGAAATATCTTAACTGTGAACAGCTGTTACGTCTAGTAAATAAACTTTGACATTATTGAAGAACGAATAACATAAATTCCATTATTATGTGTGTTTATATGAAGAGGATATAAATGTGTGCTTGAGTTCACTGTGGAGTATACCGGTATAATATGTGCACGCGTGCCTCTAGTATATGAATTCATTTATGTGTGCGTATATATATATAGAGAGAGAGAGATAGATAGAAATATGGTATACTGCGCATGTGGATGAAAAGTGAGCCAAATGGAAATAAATTACGACTTATACAACAGTAGTGGTGTCGGTGAGGGGTATTGTTGGCGAGGATGCCTTCAGAACAAAACCAATTTCGTAAAATAATGAGGATAAAAGATAAAGTCGACCCTGGTATACAATTGGTACAATAAAGGAAGAACACGTTGATAATTCCAGTATTATTCTTATTCTTTTACTTGTTTCAGTAATTGGACTGTAGTCATGCTGGAGTACCACGTTCAAATCATATAGGTTTTAAAAAAACATAGACATTAGAGAAAGTATAATGTATTTTACTCACTTCACAATCCAAGTAAGTATGGGGTGAGCGACGCATGTTGCTGTCCTCGGGCGGCGATGCTGAAAACATCGTCACTACAATCTCCAGAAATAGCTATCCTTTCAGAGACGGATGTAATTCACTCTTGATTTAAACAGATGCAGAAATATTCGTCACCAAAGAGCCCCAAACACACTTTAATATGCCCTCTTGGTACGGGAGACACCCATCCACAAAAGAGTATAAGTGGGTGGAAAGGATGATGGCTTTATTTCCTAGTTAGAGTGACTAAGTTAAGCAGATAGCGATTTAAAGCGCCAAACTGAATAATCGCTACCAGTGGTGTAACAATTTACATGCACACTTAGTCTATCTGCCTATCCCTCTCTTTATTCCACACAAGCTTCCACTCTAAATATGTTTTCTTACAGTTGTCTCCCCCTGTTACTTTTATCTCCTTGTTTCCGGCTATATATTTCTTCGTTTTGACAAGATTATTATTTTCTTCGTTCTTCTTTTCCTCTGTCTCTCCATTTACTTTCTCTTTCTTTTTATCTATCTCTTTTTCATTTCTCTTCCTAAACCAAACCATTTTCTTTAATAAAATTTCTCTTCTCTCTTTTTCTAATTACGTTTCTCTAAAATACCACTTTGCCGTGCATTGTTTCTCTCTTTATCTCACTTCCTTAACAAAATTCTCTTTTAATTACCTAATTGTAATTCTCACTCACTCTTTTCTCTTATTTTATCTTTTATTTTCTTTCTGCAATGTACTTTATTTTCTCTTTATCCATCCTTTTTTTCTCTCTTTCTTTCACATTGTCATTAACAACTCATTGGTTAAGTATAGTCTTTTTCCCAGATTACACAAATAACACATCTCTATCTATCACTCTTTCTATCTCTCCGTGTTCTTTCAATGTTTCACCTCTTACTACCACCTTTCGCGCTCTCGCTATCTCTACTTAACAAATGACGTCTCTAGACCCATTGACGAGACTTCGTTCTTTATTCTATCTAATAACTTCTTTTTGTTCATAGACGACCGGCCAAATTGCATAGCAACGTGACTCACTACTCGATAGTAGTATTTATATTTAGAGTAAACAAAAAGCAGATTAATAATAATTTAGGTTAAAGTGTAGTTTAACGGCGTAGGGTTAGGGTTAGGGTTAGTTTAACGGCGTAAATTATATCCCTAACCCTAAGGATTAGGGTTAGGGTTAGTTTAACGGCGTAAATTATATCCCTAACCCTAACCCTAAGGATTAGGGTTAGGGTTAGGGTTAGGGCTAGTTTAACGGCGTTTAGCAGCCAAATAACATTTTAACGAGAAAATAACAATACAATATTTTTTTTAGCCAATTTTGGTTAAAGTGTAGTTTAACGGCGTAGGATTAGGGTTAGGGTTAGGGTTAGTTTAACGGCGTAAATTATATCCCTAACCCTAACCCTAAGGGTTAGGGTTAGGGATATAATTTAGCTGTATTATGAATGATATCACGCGAATTAAGTTATATTCAATTTCTTGTTCATGTGCGCCATTATCAGCCATCCCTCATCCAACACATGCAAGAGAGAAATTAGGGCCCCTGGTTTAATTTCGTTTGTTTGCTTGATTAACTGCCCAAGTATATGTTATCTCAGAAATTACTTAAGCTTGAAATCCCGATTTTTTTTTTAAATTAATTATCACTAAGCAGAATATACACATTTTTTTTTTTGAAAGTTTGCTTTTATATCATACAAAGATTTTTTTATAGTTAGTAAAGGAGGGCGAAGCAGTGCCATGACTTTTGTAGGCCCTCTTAGACTAGTATGATTGATGCAACTGATGGTCAGATTGACCATCTGCAAGTCAATGTCTCCAGGAAAAAAATGTGGGCAGACGGGAAGCTTGAAACTAGAGTGAACTCCACTAAAAGTACCTAAACATCAGGTGATGACATATTAAGTATGCAGTGGCACAGCTCTATAGAGTTCATGACTGTAGAATTCAGAAACCTTTACTGACTCCAGTCGGTGGTTTTCACAATAGAGTAATATCAAATATGTTATGCTGTAGCAATAAGAAATGAAGTAATATATTCTCAACTTCACTAGTGAGTTTAATCAACTGGCTTTGAAATTGTATCCAGCGACATTTCAAATTAATTTACAAGTGTGCACTGCTATTAATTATTTTTCTTACTACTATCTTTCATAAGTGTTTCTATGGTTGCACAAATGTTTTTTGTTTTTTTTGTTGGAGCAGTTTGTTTTTACATCTGGATGGAATTCCTACCACTAACCACACTCAACTATGCAGTAAGAGTGGAATCTTTTATTGACAGTCAGGCAAACTGGAGTTAGCAGAGTTATGTCCCTTGCTCAGAAATACAATGGTAGTCAGTATGGTTTGAAATTTAATTGTGACCATATTGGATAGTAGCATGTATTTCTAAGAAGCAAGGTTAGCATTGCTTACTCTATAAAAATTATTCCCTTCCAAATTAAAATATCTTTATTCAGTTGTATGTAGACTTCTGCATTTTTGTTTTTATTTTTAATTTTTGGTCTCAGTGAATTTATAGTCCTGACTTTTAAAACTTGGAAGACGTCATTTGCTTACCCTAGCATTTTTTCATTTTTACACTTAATCCACCACTCGGTTTAACACCACTACCTGGCCCTTGGGTGCCCTTAGCAGGGTCCACTCTATTGTAGGCATTCGGGCCAGGTCTCCAGTCTGAGGATAACTTCCTCCCACCAATCTCGGAGACCTTGAAAAGGGTTATGGCTGCTACCCTTCCTCCTTTGACTAAGCCATTAAAAAAAAAGAATATGGTCAGTAGTCTAGCACTGTAACATCACAGCCATTGTGATTCATATAAGAATAATAATGGTTTCTAACATGTTGAGGAAGGAGGCAGTCAAATTAACCCCAGCATTTGACTGGTACTTATTTGATTAACCTTGGATAGATAAAATGCAAAATGAAAGCCCGAGGGATTTGCACTCAGAACATAAACAAAACATAACTAAATACCGTCCAGTTTTTTTACCAATTCTATCCATCATCCTTATAATAATTTTATTTTTAATTTAGGCACAAGGCCATAAATTTGGCAGAGGGGTGCAATCCAGGACATCATTGGTACTTATTTTGTTGAGTAGGGAAAGATGAAAATCTTAGTCGACCGTGACAGGATTTGAACTACTGATTCTGTTAGTCATCACCATTATAATAATGGTAATTTTTTTACTTCCTCTTCTATTTCTCTTTCTTCCTTCCTATCTCCCCCTCCTCCTTCACCCAACGATTAAAACAGCTGATGACATGCATTTGTTTTCACCAGTGGGGCCAATCTTCCCACAGGTGCCTTGATGTAGGTTACAATGAGGATTAGAGGTAAAGTTGAACTGCAAAACTCAGTTCTTGACAACATTTTCTGTATCAATCTGTAACATGTACATTGAAGGAAGACCCACTCTCTGAAAGAGTTAGTATTAGTAGGAACGTTACATCAATGAAAACTGGGTTTTAGGATTTGCTTGTGCTTACCTTCTTATTCAATAAATCCTGTTGACTCTCTGGTTCTGCCTGCCCTCTAAACTGAAGTTTGTCCTGTAGGTAAAAGCATATTTTTCTGACAAAATATGAAAAAGACATTGCAAGTGAGAGGTGCCCATCATCTCAGCCAATCAATGCCAAAGAGTTATCAATGGTGATATCCAAGAAAAGAAAGAATACAATCTGTATTTTGTAATTGTTAGTGTCTGTGACAGTGCACCTAACTTGCAGACCAAAATTATGGATTGCATTCAAAAACAGCCATCAAACTTACACTTGCCAACATTTGTCAACCACTTGCCCATCATCGAATTATGTCCTCTCTATCTTTTTTGTCAGAACAGCAAGAGTCTCAGCTTCACTGAACTTACTGAGTATATACAACCTCTTCTTAAACCCATTGGGTACATCTGCTTCTCTCCCCCTTTAGGTATGCTAATTAATGTTTGAGCATGTCCCTTTGGCTGCAAAAAAATCATGAAAATTTATATTTTCTAATTCAATTTTTATACTTTATTTAATGAAACAATTAGAATAGCTTATTGAAGACTGCCATATTTAAAGAATAAATCCTTCTTCTTAAGAATTATGTTCCTCTGGGACTCCTCTTTGTCAATGTTTTCCCTTCAGAAGTTCAAACTGAACATTAAATATATTAATCTTACCCAGCCATCTCAATACCCAACAACTAGAAGAGCAAGGAAAGACTATGGTTACTGCCACATTTTTTTTCAGACTTAATTATAAAACAAAAAGTTACTATTAATTTTCTTAGAACATCTGTGTATGCAAAAATATTCTCAGCTTTTCTTAACTGCAGATTTTGCAATGATCCATACTGTTGGTCACTTTGCTAAATTTGATATGGCTACATTTGATCTTTTTTTTCTCAAACACTTTTATTCCCCCACCCTGTTTTTACTGAATGATTCTGAAAAAAATTAATCATTTATATGAAACTGTTGGAGTGAGTATTTATGGCTGGATGATCTTTCAGTTGCCAACCATGAAATGTGATGTGAGATAGGTTTTGATTCTTATTTCAGTTGACAGAGAAGAGTAATATAAAATTTCATGATTAATGCCACAATGCAATACTTCTACCAAAGTCTGAACTCATCACTTTTAAGTTAAACAACATTCACATCCATCAATATAACCATTCTTTATTTCAGTTGAGTACTAGACTAAATACTTTACAGTATTTAATTTTGTTACTGTATAGTCTGATTTCAAGCCTTGGCAAAGCTGACTTTGCCTTTTACCCTTCTGGGATCAATAAGATAAGCAACTGGTGTATTATGGAATCAATTCAAATGGCTATAGGTCATTATTCTATGGTTATATAAAGAAAATAATTGAATAAAAGTTTTGATACAACACTGCTACAAAGTAAACACATGAAAATATGGGCCAACAAGGGAGCCTCTACACTGTCACTCAGCCTGCTAGAAACTGCAACTAAATCTCCCTCAAATCACACTCTACTGTCTTAAAAAAGGAAGAATGCATTAAACAATATAGTCCCTAATATACAAAAGGATGGAATGGTCACGGCTGGAATACCTTTAATCATAGGTCTGTTCAACCAGTGCTAACCTGGGTCTAAACAACAACACATGAAAATAATATTACTCATTGACTAATATCGTTTTTTTGCTCACTGCATATATATTTTTGGGCTTTATTAGGAGACCATGCTTTAACTATGTTAACACCAACTTACCTAGACCAACGTTTCTCAAAGTGGGTTCTGCGAAAAAAATCTGGGGTTCCACGAGATAAGATGTCTTTTGATAAAATTTTACAAAATTTTATTTTATAAGAAAAATGGTATTCACGATTCTCAAATAAAATCCCTCTCTAAAACAATTTTTGTTTCATTTAATATCTTATTCAAATTAGGATGACGGTTACTGTCTGTAAAATATAGGTATGGATTCCACGATTTTTGAAAAGGGTTCCACGACAAAATAAGTTTGAGAACCACTGACCTAGAGAATTTGAGTTTAAACAACTGTTGTAGAAAATCAAAAAGAAAAGGTAGACAACTCTTGATAAAACAAATCAACCCTGAAACAAGCACCAATATTTTTCGTGTCACATATAATAAATGGCTCTTGGTTTCAGAAAACAGAGCTATGAAAATTTAATGATTGTTTATTGGGCATAACCTTTATATATAATTCTATATACTTAAAACTCTATATTCTATTATTTTCTTATATCTGTGTTGGCTGTTTTATCTTCTGTTTGTAACATACCACTTCAAATGGCAACAAAGTTATTCTTTTAATTTATTTATAAGTGATCCTATTCTATTAATCCATTTTTATTTACAAACATTTTGATTCAACATACAAGCAGTCACCTTTTTTAAGTATCATTAGGTCAGTTTTAATGAGTGTATTTTCAAAGCTAGATAAAGCCTGATCTCCATTCTTGGATACTGTTTCTGAAGTGAGAATTGACTAGTAACAGATATTGTGACAATAGAAAGCCTATCATTGCTCACATATTCCCTTCTTTGGATGCATACTGTTATAAGGGTGATTATTTGCAAGCATCAGCAAAAAAAGATTATGTTCTTAGCAAGCTTTTAATGTTAAAAGGTTCAGATGTTTAAAATACTGACTACATGCTGTCTTGAGCATGTAATAAAAACAAATGATGCTTATTGGATGGAGGAATGCTGTGAATTGAAGCTAAAGATTAGATAATATGCTGGTATATTAAGGAAGAAGTAGTTAGAATAAAAGCCTTTGAATGTTTTAAGGGTGAGAAGACACACGATCAAAGCACTTATAACAATAGCATATTACAAACTCCTAATCTATGCCAGTATGATAAGTCAAGTTTTAATCAAGTTTTAATTAAGTTTTAATGATGATGACGATGATCAAGAGTATTAGCTGTGCAACAGCCTGCCATTTTGTAAATCTAGAGAAGGTATATTACTCTACTTTTTTCACTATCTGTGTAAAAACATGTATCACCTCCATTTCATAATTGATGTGTTAATATTAAAAGTTACATGCCCAATTATATTTATATTTACTTCAACACTTAATTTTTGTTCATATTTTTTTAGCACAACTATCCAACACATGTTCTGACTACCCCGATGTATGTGAAGACCTGGGGGCACTAAGTGTAAGTAAGTATTTAACAAATTAATTCAAGAGAAATCTTTATTTCTGAAAGGAAAAAATAAAAATAGCATAAACAAAATAAAAAGAAAAATTTAAATTAAAGCAAAAAAAAAATATACAAAGCAAAACTCAAGACTCTTTGGGTGAAGTTTAATTTAAAATTTATTTTTAAAGGCAAAATGGACAGTTGGCCTTTGTATATTGTTTGAAACACACAATAGAACACATTTGTACAGTTGTTGAAAGGACGCTGCTGGCATTTAAAATAGAAATATCAAAGCATTCTCAGCAAATAAACAATTGAACTTTAATAGGGCTCTACTGAGTCACTGACAAAATTAGCGATCCTAACAGTGCAAAAGTATAGTTTGTGGAGAGAACATGCAGAAGAGAGGGAGAGGGTGAAGAGAGAGAAATCAAGCCAGTGGATCAAATCAGAGAAAAGACATGGCGTTTTGTTGGAGGCAGCCAAAACAGATACACATGCACACATAGAGGCGAAAGGTCCAATTCTGAAGACAGGGGTGGGAAAAGAAAGAAAAAAGAAATGAAAGAATTTTTTTTTTTTTTTCTAAAGCCAACATTTTTAGATCAATTGAAAAAAAACAAAAAAAAAACACAAATAACACTAACGAAATATTTGACAAATTTAAGAGAAAAAAAGTAAAAATAATTCCTTATAAAGAGTTTTTATAGAAAAAAATATGTAAGTCAAATGTTCAGAGTATCAGGAATGTAGAGTAGGGATTAGTCAGAAGGTTTCAAAAACCAACTTAGCAGCTAGCAAAGGTACATGACGCCAAACTATTTCATTACATAGGTAGCTATGGCAAAAGAGAAATCCTAATAATTAAAAAGAATTTTTCAGATTTTTCAATAATGAAATCTTCAATTTACATTTTAGAAATTAATATAGTAGCCGATTCACGAAAAAATAAACCAGGAGTTATTTAAATGTGTGTGAAAAAAAAAAAAAAAAAAAAAGTATTATCGAAATAGGATGTTCCTAATTCTATATTCTAATCCAGAAGCTCAAGTCAGCACACTAATTAATATAAAGAATGATAATTGTAGGATTTATAAATTGAATCAATCTAATGAAAAATCAAACTGATCTTCTTAATTCATAGCATTCAAAGACTCATTTAGTTAGGCAATGAAAATAAAATATCAACTGGAACAAATTTCCTCTTTTAGTATACTTTGGTTGTTTGTCTTACAGCATAGAGGTATAGCCTGCAAGTGTTGACTTGTTTATAATGAGCCTTTTTCTGTATATAAGAATTGTTGTTCAAATTTAGTGTTTTCCCAATATTTTTCTTGGCAAAATAAAATATTTAGCTAGTTTAACAGTATCAGTACAGTAAGACTAAACATATAGCTGCAATAACAACACAATTCTCAATAACAATATTTCAATAAATCTTAATATTGTACTATCCAATGAGTTCTATTTAACTGCATAGGTTTAGCGTTAAGAAAGGGGAGAGAATTCAAAGCATTACTATCAAGAAATGCAAAGTGAAAAAAAAAAAAATGTTTTAAATACTTTCCAACTATTTTATTTCCTCTTGCTCAGTACTAAATCAATTATGTAAACATTGCTTCTGAAATGCTTGACTGAACAATTTATTAAAGAAAAATTAATTATTATGATCGCAGAAAATAATTAATTTTTTTCTTCTTTCAAATTTAACTTGTGAATTTATTTATTACATTTATTGAAAAATAATTAAATAACTCTTGTTTTATAATTGAATCACAATGATTGAGTTATCTACAAGCTCAGGAGTTATGAGTTTGTATTTTGTCGCAAGAGTTACGTTGTCCTTGAGCAAAACACTTGGTAGTACTTGCCTCAACCTAGGGATAGGGAGACATTTGTTAGGTTCTTATAGTCCTAGAAACATCTAGTAAAAGGTACCCCCAATAACATAAAAATATTAAAAGGACAAGATTCAATTCTAGATGCTTCACAGAACCAAAATAGTAAGGGTAAACGTGATGTAACTGATATATGAGTAGCATGCCTAAATGATCTGCCCCACTAAAAAATAAAATATAATATTCACATATAAATATATTCCCAAGACAAAAAGGACAATTTATACATATTAGGTGATTGAACAAAACTGTACGAAAATTAACTGAGGAATCATAGTTATAAGCAAAATAGTCTCAAACTTTGGTAAATGTTTAGTTAAAAATGAAGCAATATAGAAAACTTCATTTTGTTGGGGTTTTTTTAAAAATTTTCTTAAGTTAAAAAGACAAAGATGTGTCTTATTTAAAAATCTACTAGAAACAAAATAAAACACTCCTCTTAATATGTGTCAGGATGTTTCATTCCATACTTACTAATCTGGGATGAAATCAGTAAAAGAACGATGCATCAACAATACTTTAGAAGTAGAATATACAAGTGAGACCAACTGCTTACGGTTTTACGTTCTGTGATAAATTACATTATATTATCAACAGAAGAAACAGCATCCATGTAGTAGTACAAGATCACACTAAAGTACAAACATTAGTAGCTAGAGGCTAAATCCAAAGGAAAATTAGATACATATATGATACAGCCTGTAGTGGTAAACAACCTCTTTGATCAATCAATTAAATCTCTCT
>JAOPJM010001291.1:37986166-37999913 GCA_027124095.1 Muusoctopus leioderma
CTTTTTAATTAATTTTTTCTGCAAAGATTCTATTGATTTTTGTGGTTGAAATTCAAAACTACATCAATTAGATCTATTAAAAAATAATAAAACGGAAATTTCAGGGGGTAAGAAGTAACAAGGAAGGTCCGATTTCCGTAATTGGCATGCAAAACTACATCTGTGTTGAGAAATTCAATAAAATCAGATCCGTTTATCGACTCGTCGGTGAAGTGGAATAGATCCGCTAAAACTTCCCAAATCGTTGCTCCGAGTTTCTCGTTTCCGATCTTCAGAAAAACTTGGAGTAATGATTTGTGAAGTTTCAGCTTCCAATATATTATTTAACTCCGTTTTTAGTATTGAGTACTCTTTTCTCCCTCTTGTTAACACTAAGTCTTTATATATATATCATCATCATCATCATCATCATCATCATCATCATCGTTTTTACGTCCGTGTTTCCATGCTAGCATGAGTTGGACGGAGATTTCTTGAGGCTGCATTTTACGATCGGATGCCCTTCCTGTCACCAACCATACTGATTTAAAGTATGGGAATATATATATATATATATAACTTTGATATATTCATATGTTGAACGGCTGAATTGATAATCAAAATCCTGACCTCTGTCCTCTGTTCATTAAAAATAGAAATATCTAATACGTTCGTTTGCTGTATTTTAAAATCTGTTGAAGACTGCAGCATTTTTCTGCATAAAAATCCTCCTCTCTGCTTTCTGAGTCTAATCATGTTATTCCAACATTCTTTTGACATTTGTGTCTATTCTGCTAATATTTTTCATTAGATTTTTATACTTGCAGCTGTTGAGAATTGGTACTAGATTTGATTTTCTAGGGAAAGATCAGCAGGGCTGATGACCAACTGGTACATATCTCTGATTTTGAAGTTAACGAGGAGCCTCGACCTGCTGGAAATAACAAACGAATCTCCCTCATCACACCTTAGTGTCTTTAAAAAAAAGGGGGAAGAACACATTGCATAATGTAATACTAGATACACTGATCCTGAAAAAAAGGCGGGATGGTCATGGCTCGAGTGCCTTTGATCATAAGTCTGCTTGATCATGGCTCACCTGGGGATAGTCAACCAGCCAATCATCTGTAATTTTAGAAGGTCAAGAAGTTAACTCTATTTATTGCACGATTGTATGGGTATAAATATTTATCCTTATATTATCCTTGATTGTCAGACAAAATACCTTGTGGTATTTTAGTTACAGCCCTTTACGTTCCGAGCTCAAATCCCGCTGAGGTGAACTTTGCCTTTCATCCTTCCAGAATTGATAAAATAAAGTACCAATCAAGTAAGTACTAGGGTCGATTTATATTCATATAATGCATCCTAGACGTGAGTGGAATTATAATAGAAGACTAAGACTAATAAGAAACTACCATTTTATCATCATCATCATCATTAACAGTTTTCCATCTGTTTTTCTATGTTGGCATAAGTTGAATGGGTTGGCTGTACAGCCTCCACCCTTAGTGTAGTCAATGGTCTTGATTAATTTTCCATTTATCTTTAACTTTGATTAATGTAAATCTCACTCTAAATAATTTTCTCAACTTTTCTGCTCAGCTACCACACCCACTCTGCCTTTTTTTTACTCAGCAAGCATCAGTCATTACATAACACCCTTAAATTTTGATTCTACCCCTTTTATGACTTTCTCAGTGGCATTAACAATATGTCTGGTTGCATTAACTTCAACTACAGATTTAATTCTGGTCACACTCAATTCATTGGCCAATTACCTCTTACCTACACTGTATGGTACTTGCCAAGTTAGTTTTAAAATATTTATACACTTTCATATTGTAATCTAAAAATATATTTTTTAAATCCCAGTTTTTTTCTCTTAAAAAATGTGACCCAAATTCAGCTCCTATCTTACCCAACCTCTCCACAAACATCTGTCCTGACTCATACAAGCATATGCTCCATCATAGAATTGCGAGGCTTCTGTTTTCATCATAACTTGAAGAATTATTAAAGGTCATATAATGTCTTACATGATATATATTAAAATCTAAACTGTTCATTTATAATTGTTCATATTCTTAGGGTTAATTCCTGTCATAAACACCAAATCAAAATGTGGTATATTGCTATGTTAGGCAGTTGTAGAATGGCCTATCTGCCGGAGCTGAGTTGCTAACGGATTATCTGTGAAACAAGTAAGATACTTGTGGAGCTAGAAGTGTTAGTTTATAGTAGTAAAACATTTATAGTGCTTAATTTGACAGAAAAGCAGTAAGCACACTGTAGTGTAATCAGTAAACCAATCACCCAGCAAGTGATAGATACATGATTTGAGTCCCAACAGTGGACCTGTTGTTTCTTTTCTGTCCTAAATTGGTGCCTATAATATCATATGATTTATATTAAAATCTTAGCTGTTAATTTATATATATATATATATATATATGTTCCATTTTTATCTTTTTTATTAAAGTTTATTCATATTTGTATATAAGTTTTTTGCAGTTTGTTTGGAACAATAAAGCTCCTAGATCCATAATCAACATTTCCAGACTTTCACAGTCTCATCGTCAGGATATGAAGTATTGTTGGCTTCTGTATTGCCTCTTTTATAGTTGGCGAATTTATGTAGACTTTACCGCCAAAATTTGACCGTTAGATTTATACATCATCAGTCACGTGTTAATTTTGTTTATGATATATGTATGTTGTTTGTGTGTTTATTTTAGCATCGTGTTGTGATATGATTATTGCTTCCATAATTAATCATCTATTTTTGTGGGAAATTCTATATAGTATGGATGTATTGTCCACTATACATCCATGTATAGTGGACAATGCTGTCCTAGAAAAAGCCAACAGTCGAAGCATACAATCTACATTGGTTAGAACATGTGATTAGAATGAATGAAGTGGGATTTCCTCGTCAAATCTTCTTCAGTGAATTAACCACCAGGAAGAGACCACGAGGATGCCCTTTCCGCCGTTACAAAGACCAGCTAAAATCAACTTTCAAAATGGCTGCAATTGATACAAAAATGTGGGAGACTGAAGCCCAAAGCCGTTCTAACTGGCATCACTCTATCACCAGAGGAATTGACCTTTTTGAAGATAAAAGAGAAGTTGAAGAAAAACATAAAGCACGTAAGATGCAACAACAACAACCACACCCTCAACCAATGCATCCTTGCCACCTTTGTTCCCACCTGTTTCGTGAGAGGATTGGCCTTCTCAGCCATGAACATGGGAGGAACCTCTTAATCAGGAAGAAATTGAAATTCTCAGACACGAGAAACAGCCAACAACAATTGTCCACTAGTATTTTTCTATCTAACTTTGTTTTGTGGTGTGTGGTATAGTGTGTTGCGATTGCTCCGTGTTGTAAATGCATGATGAGCCTACGGGAGAGTGTTTTCCTAGTATGGCCAATATAACAGCTGGAGTCATGAAGTTTATAACTTTCACTTTTACAATCAAACTTGTAGATCACATTGGTCATTTGTAGTTTGTTCTTGGGTTTATATGCTTGTGGTGTGTTGTTAAGGAGGTTTTTGATTTTGGTGTTTTTGTGGTATATTATTTGTTTTAGTTTATGTTTTGGTGTGATGAATTTTGTGTTTTGTTTTATGAGGTTTATGATTATGTGTTCTTCTGTTCTGCGAGGTTTTTGATTATGTGTTCGTCTGTTCTGTGAGGTTTTTGATTATGTGTTCATCTCTTAATATGCATTTGATTCATATAATAAATTTTATGTGTGATTTGTGTATTTTTAATGGGTGTATTCTCTGGTGTAGTTGTATTTTATTTGTGTCTATATTCATCTATAGCTGTGGATTTCTTGCTCAACACCATACATTAAATACAATCCTTCATTAGAAGAACATATAATCTGTATGTATTCTTGCAACATTAGTTTCTACAAATTCTTCAAGTTCTGTATAAATTGCACCAATCTCACTCACCTACCACTTCTGATTGTAAGGACTTTCATGATATGGGATCACAATGAACACAGCAATATAAAAAAGCAAGAAATATAGATACCACTCCCTATTCTATGATTTAATTGTTAGCATAATGAACAACATTCCTCCTATAATTATTGCCAGAACTGTATGAGCATGATGGAAAAAGGGTATATTAAGCGAAAAATAATAAATTGGATTATTTAACTCGTTGCTTTCAGACAAAAGCTTTTTGACAAATTGATTGCAAATTACTATCCCACTTCTATGTGTCTCTGTCTGTATCTCTCTCACTGATGTTTTAGATGTCAGTCAGTTAAAGTAAATTCTTCATTTCAAGCTTTTTTTTTATGTTATTGGTTAGATAGAGAGGAGGGGAAAATTTCTTGTTTTTTTTTATCGATTAGTCAGGAGGGAAGGCAGTGCCCATCACCCTTTTTCAGGGCCTCTGAGACTGGTGAGAGGGAGAGAGAAAAGTATCCTCAGACCAGTGGCCTGACCCAAATGCTTGCAACACAGTGGATTATGCTAAAGGCACCCAAGGGCCAGTTGGTGGTGTTAAACCAGGTGTCGGATTAAGTTTACCACCCAAGTAGGTCACAGTGGGATTTGAACTCAGAACGCAAAGAGCCAGAACAAATACCATAAAGCATCTCATCTGATGTGCTAACAATTCAGCCATTCCACCATCCTAGACTTGTACTTTATTTATCTACCCCAAAAGGATGAAAGGCAAAGTTGACCCCAGCAGGATTTAAACTCAGAGCACAGTGAGCCGGAATGAATAGTGCAAGGCATTCTATCCAATGCTCTACCAATTCACCCATACACTTTGCAAGACTGTAGTTTTCCAGAGGTTGAGGCATCGTCTCTAGTGCTGGTACCATGATTGGCAATTAACCCTTTTGATATCAACCTGCCTGAAACTGCCCCTGGTTCTATGATAAAAATCCATTAGTTTTAAAGTGTTCATATTTAAATTTAAACCTTTCATTATAATTTTTTTTAAGAACTTTTTGTTAATTTATGTGCCAAACACCAACTTGATAATGAGAAAGTTAATTATTTTACTAACTTCCTCCAAATTCTTTATTATTTTCAAAATTTATTCAAAAATCATAGGCAGTATATTTCATTAGAAATATGGTAATGAAAGGGTTAAAAGGAGACAACGTAAGGTAGAAAGGATTCTTTATTCATGTCATAGACATGACTACCTTTCTAGTGTTGGTACCACAATAAAATGCACCCAGTACATTCTGTAAAGTGGTTGGTGTTAAGAAGGGCATCCAGCTGTAGAAACCAAGCCAAAATAGAACGTACAAGTGAGATGTGGTTCTCCAACCTATGTGGGAGGGCAGTAACTCTGAATAAGAGCTGACTTAGACTGAAATGACCCGCCCAACCCATGCCAGCATGGAAAGTGGATGTAAAACGATGATGATTATCTAAATGAAGTTCTGAGTTCAATCCTGCCAGTCAGATTTGTCTTTCAACCTTCTAAGATTGATTAAGTAAAATACTAATCAAGTATTGGGATCAATATAATCAACTGTTTTTCCACACATCCACCACCAAATTTATGGCCTTGTGCCTAAGCTAGAAATCGTTATTTAAATATTTCATGGATGAGGAAAAGAGAACACAAGAGCTAACCTCCATGTTGAAAACACTTATTATTAACATTGTTATTGTTTCTTTTACTATTTATCTAGGAATAATTACCAAATATATTAATATCATGAAGTGACTTTATGCACTGGAAAGAGTTTGTCAGGACTCCCGTTCCGTTGGAGGATCTGGATAGCAAAGGGTTACGAAAAGGATTGTGTACCTATAATACATTTAACTTCTTGTAACTTTGTTGCTCTGCTCTAGAGTCACTTGTATTTTAATACCTTCTGAGTCCAGTGTCATAACCAAGGAGGTCACTGCACAGTTCCTGTGATAGAATATGAACTCATGATCTGATAGTTTAACGACTTATATATTAAGCCACTGTATTTACTTACTCTTATCATCCTGTAAGACACGGTTCCACATGGTACCGCATCTTCAAACTGATAAGAATTATTGAACTATATATACAGTGAAAGTGAACTATTTTTGTGAAAACACCTCAAGCACTTGTGTTTCTTACATATAAATTTCATAATAAATAAACTGCAAGAAACTCATTTTCAGAGATTTTCTACTCAATCATTACAGGACTTAGAAAATTTTTATCAGGATGTTAAAAGTTACCATTTCTGATTGACTACTATTACCCTATGTTTTCACAGCTTTGTCACATAGAGGAATATCATATGAGAACCACGTTATAAACTGCACCCCCACCTTGCTAAATTTATTACATTGAAAGAGACTGCCATATAAGACTAGATTAATGGTGTTTGATTTACCTTCACTACTGCAAAAGTGACAGGAGACTAATTTGATTTATACATATAAAAAAGAGACAGGATAGGTCAAGGTAAATAAACATGAAATATCTCAATTTCATTGGTCATCAACTAGAAGCCTTTCACATTGTGTATTTATAAAGTGATATGACAAACTTACATTCTTTGTGTGCACAATACATAATGGCTTGAATGAAGTAGGTCAATTAAGTCAAAGATGACTAACAAATTGATGAATACTTAAGAATTATGAAGAAGAACAAGACATTTGAGACAGCTTTCTTAACTTGTAAGTTATATTCCTGTGCATTCAAGATGTTTGGGAGAACTGGGCTGGTGACAATGAAGTTTGTGTCATTGTTGGCAGCTTGTCTTACTGAGTATCAGGTGATGCTCACGAGGGTACTTGGGTGTTCCAGCACCTCAGCCTTGCTATCACTCACTGTAATGCTGTGAGTGTTTTGGGTTGCCTCAATGTTTAGAGGGTAACACCTGCATTATCTATTGTAGTGTGTACTTGAGGGAGCATGCATGTCTTTTCTTTTATCTCTTTAACTATTGTTTATGGTATTTAGATGAAATGTGACATTTATCCATTTTAATTGAGATGTATTGATGATGAAAATAAATAAAATTGTAAGTAACTCAACTATAAAAGTAATGAAACAGCCCTTCATATTCTGAGTGCAAATCCCACCAAGACCAACTTTGCCCTTTATCTATCTGGGCTCAATAAAATAAAGTAGCAGTCAAGTACTGTGGTTGATATTGTAGCAGTTCACCTAGCAGACATTCGAACCCTGCTCTTGTTCTTTCACTTTCTTTGAGTGGTTCATTTTGCATGCTTTTTCTGTCCCTGTTTAGTGCATGTTCACAGCGTGATCATCTCATGATCATCACCTTGTCCGAATTACAGGCCAATCAGCGACTAGCAATTATATAACCCCAAAGTAATTTCACTATTTTCAAGTTGTTATATAAAGGCAATAGAAAATCTAGCTCACTAGAGTGAAGTTTGGCCTGCTGGACCACCTCTCGGTCTGTGCACAGCCCCATGCTAAACTTCCTCGGACATTCTATGGTTCGATATGAATACAAATTTTCGCTTCTATTTCTATCATCCTCATCACAGTTACAAACTTTCAATTCTCTCAAAAGACTCTTGGGTTTCTTGCCCAGAAATTCCTGGGAGAGAAGCCCTAATAGATACATACATGCATGCATTACTTAGGGCTTCTCTCCCGAGAATTCTCAGGAGAGAAGCTCTAATAGATACATGCATGCATTACTTAATACTTTTCTCTCTGTTTTCTTCGCACATTTATGGACAACTAAAAACTACAATTAGTTGATACTCAATTTATTACAACAATTAAGTAACATAATTATTTTTATTAAATTTGGTAATATAAATATATTTACTAAAATCTAAAATTCGTATAAAGCATCCTAGATGTGAATGGAATTATAATAGAAGTTTGATGCAACATTTGACTTTTATATTTTCATTGTTGCCCATAGAAACCAAATATCTATTGTTTATTTGTTTTCGTCCTTCTAGAACAGCCTTATGCCATATTTCATTACCACAACCTTATGTTGATCAAAACATTCATCATCCAGCTAAATATTTGAAAGAACCTCAATTTAGGAATATATCCCACCCCCTTTTTTGTTGATCAGCTTCATTAGATTCTCTTCACACCAGCAATTCTTCCTGGCTGTAAATTAACATATGTTCATGTTGCACTTCTACTTACTGACTAGCTTTACTCATGAAACTTCAGGAATATTCTTAACCACTCTCTTGCAAATCTATCTTACAAACAATTAAGAATAGTTAGCTATATATACATACCCAATGCTCTTATGTTCTTTTTCTGACCATTCTTATGTCTACCTCATTACACAATTCCCATTGTTTGGTCTGAAACAACCATCTGACGAAAAAGTCCATAAATATCCTCAGGACTGCTGACTGAAATAATCATTGTGAATTACAATTTGATGATTCAATCTATATTGGTCCTCTAGTTTCTTTAGAATATGTAGACTTTCCTCTCTGTCTTATCTTTCCTTTAACCTCCAAATCATTCCTCTTTATCATCACATAACATGCTGTTCCACTTTTGTATCTAAGTATTTTTCCTCTTCACACATATACTTCAACAAAAGTGGGCTACAGAAAATTACATCTAAGTATTTCAGATTGATTTGTTAATAATAAAGAATGGAAAGCCAGTTGATCATAATAGATTGACAGTATATTGATTAGTAAATAGGATTAAAAATGGAAAATACACTAAAGTAAAATTTAAAAAAAAACAGCTAGTATTTTACAGTGAAAGCTAAAAAAAAAATCTGAAGAGATTTGCAGTATACATATGTGAAGAGTGTTAGGGTTTGTGTGAAATAGAAGTTTATATGCATGAGGAAACATTATATTTACACACAACACACCTATTGCTGACAATATTAAAGACACCTGGATTTTCTTTCAAGAATGTTTATTGTAAGCTAGAGATTATATAGCCGAATAGTTTATGGATGGATCTTGTATACATATATACAACATATACAGTCAAGAAATACAGTGCTGGTAGATAGACAGAGTAGAAGATATGAGTGTTTAGCCAAGAGATAAAAAAAAATGGTGTGAGATTACAGAGGAAGGTATAGTAATAACAGAGAGTGGAATGGCTTGATCAGCAGTGAATGAAGCAAAAAGAGAAGCTGAATGAAAGTACTTTTATGTGTTAAAGGAGAGAAGATGAAAGATGTGTTGAAGGACTACAAGAAAACTGAGAAGAATGAGCTGAAATATTATGGGTGAGATATGTGTGTAATGATAGTGGAAAAGTTAACAATTATCACTTAGTGAAAGGAGTGCATTGTAAGCATCGGTTGTGAATGAAAAATTTGTGTGGGATGAAAGTAGTTTGCCTCTGGTAAATCCAGTAGAGAAGACATTATTACAAGTGATCACTGAATTGGTACTGAACCAATTGTTGCACTGTTCTTCAGGTATTATGTTAGAAGTATTACAGGCTGAATGGGTTTAGAATCCACCAAACCAGTGCATGAGTGTTAGTAATAATGGCAAAATAACAGCAATGAAATTATGTTCATCATCAACATCATCAGCAGCAGTAGCATCAAATAATGACCATATTTTTAAATATGTTTAAATAATGACTATATTTTAAAATATGTTTAAAATGTTATCCTTTAATTGTTTTGTAAAAACTATAATTTACATCATTATCTTCATCGTCATCACCATCACTATCATCATCATCATCTTTGTTGTCCTCATCATCATCATCACTATCAATAACAATGAAAACAATGACATAATAAAACTTGGTGGCCACCCTTTTGATAAGATTGTAATTAATTTAATTTAATAGTATGAATTCTGAGATGGAATCCACAATCTATTTAGTGTAGATTAATCATATTGTAACAAAAAAAAAAAAATACTGTTGTATTTCTGAATGTAAAGATATTTCAGTTTAATATTTTAAATCATACATGATTCCAGTCTGCAAGCTTTCCTGACTCCCAAACTGTAACTTTTGGTCCCATGCCAAAAGGATTTTATCAACTTTGTGGAATCCTCCTACCCAACTCTCTTCAACTATGGTGGCTCCATAAGTAGTACTCTTATGGAGAAAACTTTCACATTTGCTGTTTGCTTTGCCTCCACTTGGCAAAAATCCATCAAAACTTTCCTTCTCCACTTCCACCACCACATACACATGCATGCCCCAACTGCAAACACCCCTCCAGTCACTTTAAACCACCAACAAGGCTGGTGGCCATGATGATGTCCTTCCCATTACCTTTAGTGTGCTCCAGAGCTATACCCCTGTCCTTTTCAAACTTTCCAGTCTCTCTCTCTCTCTCTCTCTCTCTCTCTCTCTTCATGGATATTTCCTGATCTTCCGAAAAACCTGCTAAAGTGTGTCCCATTCCCAAGGAGGGAAATCTCTCTGACCCTCCAACTTTTGACCTTATCACTCTCACTTCCAATATCTCAAAAGTGATGGAAACACTTATGAACAACCACATCTAACGCCTTCAGTCTCTCTCCCTCCTCAGTGACCATCAGTACAGTTTCCATAAAGCAAAATCTACTGGGGGCCTGCTCACCGATGTCACTCACCAGTGGGCCCAAGCCCTTGAGAAATTCATCAAAAACAATGTCACACTTGATATTAGCAAAGCATTTGTCCCTGTCTGGCACAAGAATCTCCTTGTTAAGTTGCCCACCTATGGGTTCCATTCAACACTCATCTCTTGGGTCAGAAGCTTCCTATCAGATCACACCATTGTAGTGGATGCTGATGGAGCTCTCTCTGACCCACAATATGGTTTGTCCCAAAGTTTGGTTATGTTCCCCTCACCCTTACTCCTGTACATTAATGACCTACTTGTTCTCAGCTTCAACATCATCCTATGCAGATTATACCACTTTTCACTCTTTCCTAACTGGACAGGTGTCATCCACATGCAACCTAGACACATCATATCTAACCTGCACTACCTCCATGAACAGAAACTGTGAAAACATTCTCCAATGAGGACATGATGATCTTGTCTCCTTCAACAGCACAAAGACCACAATCACTACACATATCAAAGAAACAACATTGCACCCCACTCTCTCTGTTATTGGACAACATGTAACTAAAACTCTCAAAGTCATCACAAATATTAGTCCTCACAATCACTGATGATCTCTCCTGGCAATCTAACATTTATAATATAGCAAAAACTGCATTCAAAGACTGGCCTTCCTCTTTAGGGAGAGAAAATAGTTCCCGTCCAAACCGTTACTGACTCTCTACACAGCTCAAGTGCAATCCCCACTGGAATACTACTCCCACATCTAGGACATTGTTACTGCAACACACATGAATATCCTAGACTAAATCCAAATGAAAGCCATCTGGCTGATTGGCAAAGGATCACTCACCAACACACTTCAACTTCTAACCCTCAGATACACTGTCTCCTCACTCTGCCTTTTTTACCTCTACTACAATGGCCTCTGCTCCTCAGAGCTAGTTAGTTCCATACCACTGCCAACCGATGTTCACACAACTCGCTCCTTTCATCATCTATACTGTGTAACTTCCTCTCCCACCTCTGGCCCTGCACTAAACTTTACCTTCTGGAATTACCTTCCCACCTACATTTTCCCATCAGTTGTTGAAACTGAACAGCAACAGCGGCATCAGTCTCACCAGTCTTGGGCCTGTGAAGATCATGGGGCACAGCTCGTTCCTCTTGACTAAACCATGAAAAACAAAAATCACTATGATATCAGAGAATCTCTTTGAAGAATATATTGGATTGGCTTTCTGTGGCCTTCACCTGGCATGATGCTTAAGATTTTTAGAGGATGGAGTAAAATAGGGTTGTGACCTTCATGCAGTTATTGACAACATTAGCAACGATGAAGTGGAACAATTCCAACCAAGAGTTAAAATTGGATTGTGGGCCCAGCTCACTAAAAACTCACTGTTACTCTACACAATTCATCTCTATTTTACTTTACCTCGGAATCTTTGATTCTTCTTCTTCTCCTTCTCCCCCCCCCCCTTCTTCTTTCGACACGCACCAGGCACAGTGACGTATGCACCACATATCTCTTTAATGATAGATTTTGTGTGGCATTTTTCCATCATTACATCTTTCAGAGCTAATCTACTGCACCCATCTAAACCTATTAAATGAACCCACATCTCCCTCATCACTTCCACACACCCACACACACACACGCACTCCCCCCTCTCTCTTTCTCTCTCTCAGCTTCTATACTAAATAATACCTAAGCAAGAGAAAATACCTCAGTGGAGCATTCTTCATACTAAATACAGATATGGTAGGGTCTCACATATTTAATATAGTGAGATGAAAAACTACGATTAACTGAGATTATCCATGCAATTAGTAGATAAAAACTCCTTCCATAGGTGTTTAAAATCTAAAAACAAAAGGCAAAGGAGACAACTCCAATAAAATCAATTAATTGAAATTTTGGAAAATATCAAAAATGCAGTATATGAGTGGATCTGGTCTTTAAGCCAACTGGTGAAAGCAACAGACAGGTTTCAGTCTTATTAGAGCTCATCAGTGAAACATTCTACTCAATTGGCAAGATTAAGAGTGATAAATATATATAGAAATAGAGGGAATGTAGTGACACTGATTATGAATATCAACAATATGGCTGAGGGGAAAATACCCCAGGGGAGTATCCTGCATACTAAATACAAATATGATAGGGTTTTCCATATTTATTATAGTGAATTGAAAAACTTTGGTTAACTGAGATTATCAATGCAGTTAGTTGACAAAAACTCCCTTTAGAGGTGTTTAAAATCTAAAAAACAACAGACAAGGAAGACAACTCCAATAAAATCAATTAATTGAAATTTTGGAAAATATAGAAAATGCAGTATGGGAGTGAAGCTGGTCTGTTTCAATCTCATTAGACCTCCTCAGCAAAGCATATTCCACTAAGTTGGCAAGATATTGTTGATATTACTAAGTAGACTATGCTTCATTGAGGAGGTCTAATAAGACTGAAACAAGTCTATTGCTTTCACCAGTTGGCTTAAAGACCAGATTCCCTCCCATACTGAGTTTTCTATATTTTCCAAAATTTCAATCAATTGATTTTATTGGAGTAGTTTCCTTTGTTGTTTTTAGATTTCAAACACCCCTAGAGGGAGTTTTTGTTTACTAATTGCATTGATAATCTCAGTTAATTGACGTTTTTCAACACTATATTAAATATGAGACCCTACCATATTTCTATACTAAACACTTTGCCAGTTCCTTCTAAACTGCATCCATTTGGAACTCCCTATTGATCCCTATTTCTCTACTATTTACTAACCTTAAACAGTTCTAATTGAGTCTTAACCACCCTAGTTAACTTTATTCTAAAGTCTAGAGGGATGTAAAAAGACTATGGTAACTGCCTCTTCTCTTCAGGCTAACAAATAGCAAAAAAGTAATCAGATACGTATGTATTCCACATTTATCTCATTGTATTTCTCTCTGTTAGCACTACACTAATCTTTCTCTTGATCTATCTATCTCTTGACTTTCATTTGTATGCACTCGTTCGTTTTCATCATCATTGGTTTAAAACGTTGGGAAAGACATTTAACCCTAAATTACCATATTTCCAATAAAACACACTGCCTATGACTTTCAATTAATTTTGAAAATAATCAAGAATTTTGAGGAATTTAGTAAAATAACTTACTTTCACATTATTGAGATGGTGTTTGGAACATCATCATCATCATCATCATCATCGTTTTACGTCCGTTTTCCATGCTGGCATGGGTTGGACGGGTGATTTCGGCC
>JAOPJM010001291.1:38062392-38073991 GCA_027124095.1 Muusoctopus leioderma
CCCCCCCCCACACACACGCACACACACGCACACACACACACACATACACACACACACTACGCACGTACACACACACACACACACGGAGAGGCATGCATATTTCCTTACCTCGAATCTTTATAATAACATGTTACACCACAATTCATGTGTTTAGCTGTAGTAAAGAATTAAATTGGAGCTAACTAAACCGGGGCCCGGGGCCGATCAATAAAATGACAAACACATATTGTATATTTTAACCTATTTAGTATGCCAGGCACAATATCAGTTTTGTAACAGCTGTTACAAAAGTGATCTTTTATATTCCTAGAAATGTTTTAAAATGATGATAGCTGTTATTGTTGCATTTCTAGAAATAATGGCACGAAACTACAAACTCGTAGGGGATAGATATATTCGATTTTATCGACACATTACGTGTCCAGTACTTACTTTTATTGATGCAGGAGGCAGGAAAGGTAAATTAGATTTTAGCAGGATTTGAACACTTAACATAGAAGAACGAAATTAAATACTATAAAGCATTTAGTCCGACCGGCATTTATTGTTTCTGACACTCACTAGCTTTACATTTCTAAAATTAATGAACTGCTATTGTTTATTTTACAAGTACGATGACACTCAAATAGAGAAGATATTTCAAAAAGGTATATTCCATTACCATAATTTCTATTTCTTGACATTTTATACTAGTCTGTGACGTATTGTTTTTAGGAGTTTGTGGAGCATTCATAATGATTTATAGTAAATGTTACTCACTAGAAAGTCCAAGACGATGTGCTCTTATTAGAAGAAGGAACCCCATTTGAATGGTTAGATGGCCGAAATTTCATACTAACTGCATGTGTTATAGAGGGAAATAAAACATGGGATATAGTTACACCAAGAACAAGGTTTCTGATTAGAAGTTTATGTATAGTTATATGTACACAAATATATACACAAATATATACACACATGTATACATATATTCATATAAACAAATAAACATAATACATTAATGAAAGTAAATACAATATATAGACAAAAAGGAAAATTAGCATTAAAATAGTACCAAATATTCACCCCCCAAAATGAATCCCTACAACCATGATACACCCACGAAGAACGTAGAGAACTTCAAGTGCATAAGAAGCGCAATATGAACAAAATATAAGGAGAATATCAGATGACGGGTCCACCGTGAAGAATATCGCAAGATCAATCCCCCCCCCCCCCAAAAAAAAAAACACCCCAGCCATGCATTATGGGTACTCCACACCTGGATTCTGCAGCTGAAAACCATTATACCTCTTAAGATCTACAACGTTATAATACTTCTTGCACTATTATACGACTGTGAAAGTTGGACCCAGAACATTTAGGGCAATATCATACACACTATGTATGGTCGGTCAGTTTTGTGGATAGGCTAGTAGTAGCATATCACCCAGCAGGAATTCCTTCATAAGAGCGACTCTAAATACCCGAAGCAGCTCCAGTGGGTTGGTCCTGGCAGGTTGTTCGTATGAACAAATTAAGAATTCTTAGATACATTTTCTACGGTGATTTGCAAACAACAGTCGCAAGTAGACTAATGCAATAAGGAGGTTCAAACTCAGCGAGCGGAGCGATGGAACTTAAGACTTAGAATGTATTTCTGCATAAAGAAATACTTGAGTACGAGTAGAAGAACAAATGCGTATATGAAATCATATATGATATGTTTGTGTATAATAAACACACATTTAGTCTCGCTGTGAAAATATAATTACTGTCAACTGGTCACAGAATCTTCGGCAGCCAGGAGTAATGGATCGATCGACACGTTTCATATTCTGAACTTTTGTCAATGGCGCTTACCTCAGCTCCTAGCTACCGAAGTTACGAAGAGTAAACCATTTTATGAAAAATGCAAACACACTATTATTGTCATTTACATGGTGGTGCAAGTCTGAGGGACGGTATATATTAACAAGAGCATCAACGCAGCGTTGTTTTGAATAAATGTGTACATGAAATCATATATAATGTGTTTATATAGAAGAATGACAAACTTCAAGGATAACTGCTGCTGGCAGTTCCACAGAGTTGCATCCACCCCGATCCTGACGACTCACACCCCATTCCTCTCCCGCAGTCGCATTTGTAGCCACACGCAACTCTTTAAATGAGATAATCATTCAATACAAAGTCTTCTTTCGCTCCTGAAGAACAAGCTAGATTGTAAGTGTATATGTAAAGTACGTATATTCTCATGTATGAACATAGATGTACGGATACATTACATTAGGTACGTAGAATTTTCCAAGTAAAAAGAAATACCCATGCAAATATTTAGTTCGTGTCTTTTTCTTTCTCTTTCTCTTTTTTCTCTCTCACTGTCTCTGTTCTCTCTCCCCATTTCATACCCCACTCCCAATATATATATATATATATATATATATATATATAACTGATATGGCTTAGTCCACATCTGTTTTTTGTCTCATTCCATGTTTGTCTTCCTTTTGAATGGCTTGCCCGAAACGTCGAACTTCCGTCTGTCTCTTATGAAGCGTTAAACTAATACCTGGATTTACCCTGTGTTTTTGTTGTTTTTTTTATTTACCTTGTGCTGTTTTTTCCCGTAATTTTGCTATATATATAAATATATATATATACATACAGCAAGAAAAATAGACAGGTAGCATTACAGACACTACTGTTGTTTTTATTATTATTTAGTCTGAAGAAGAGCGCCGGCGCTCACGACATTTGCAGGCATCAGCCAGACTGGTGGTTGTAGTGGTGTCTATGTAGTTGATATTCAGCTTAGACGTCTGCAAGGAAAACATGGGTAAGAACAGAGTTTCAGAGATCTGCAGTTATGGGGGGAAAAGGTTGGGTGAAGTCTTCAATGACTGATTTGAGTGATGAGACACAGGTTATGACAAGCGATGGTGGTACACAGAGCTGAGAGGAGCAGAAGCAGCAGTAGCAGCAGCTATAATAGCAGTAGAAGGAACAGCAAGATGAAACAGCGTGGCTTTTGGAGAGCGATTGCAGCGTGTTGTTGTAATAGCAATAAAAGAGACAAAGGAAAGAAACATTCGAATCGTGGATCAGATGTGAATGCACCGTTTAAAGTTGCAGAGAAGAATATAAGCGGCGAATTAATGCGAAGTCTACAGTTCTATATCACAGTTATAGGTTCTCACTTATACCTGCAATCATCCAAGCTAGAAACAGCAGCGAAATCTCTCTCAAATCACATCCTACTATATTGGGAAAAGAAAGTACACATTGGCTAATGTAGTTCAAGATATACTCCTTTGTTCATCGGGCTGCTCAATCAGGGCTGACCTGGAGCTAAACAACAATAAAAAAGTCTGCAATTGTCAGTACTGCAGGCTATGAACGAAAATACCATAGAAAGGACGGAGTTCTCCGAAAAAGCAAGAGACCGGCTTGATTCACGTCTTACAATGAATAAAGAAATCAGTGGAAGAGTGAAGGTCTATAAGACATTCCAGATTGCAGTTGACCATATCAATATGGTGTCGAAACATTGGCCGATGATAAAATCAGGATAGCCGAGAGGATATTGTATTGAACTATCTGCCCACAGCTCGTCAGTTCGAATCCACTGCAGGAATTTCGTTGTGTTTCTGGGCTGGATACTATATTCTTATAAGTGCTGTCGAGAATAAACACCAGAACGTTTAGGGAAGTTGCCTGCAACAGACTAGAGTCCTAATCGGCTTAACTTCTCATAAGAACAAACAGAGTTAAGTACTGGCACAAAAGCCCCCATCTTTGTGAATGGACTAATTACTGATCGTAGGGGGAAAGTTCGGCTCTTTCCTCCAGTAGATCGCTGAGGTCATGGCCAAAACTATCTCTCAATGGCTCCGTTTGCCTAGCTCTAAATAAGTGCTATACGTAGATACAACTTATTGCTGTGGACAGCAAGATCACAATACACTAAGCGAGTGTTTATTAGTTAGTTCAGTACCGAGTTCAAGTCTATCTCTGAGTCTGGGCTATAGCAAAAACTTTCATGTAGACCTGGTTCAAAGTTAGTTCTGTATGATTGAATGTATTCATAATTTGAATCTACGAACATCTTGAACTAACTGACCCCCATCCACGCCTACGCACACACACATGCATATCGTGTTTGTCCGTCAGTGATCGATGAAGACCATGATTTCAGTTACGTGGCTCTTCAACAGGGGACGCAGCCGCGCTCACCCCCCCCACACAGATCTTTATACGTATTTGATGCTCTCTGAACTCAAACTAAAGTTCCTAATCATATTGTGAGCGATCACCATTTGGTGGTAAGCAACACAATCCATTGGGTCGTAGGGGAAGCACTGAGAACTTTGTCTTCATGCAGTGTATTCTAAGGCAAATCAACCTTGTCGAGCTTATCTCTAACCCTTTCTAAGTTATTCCCCAGGGAGGAGATGAATTCAGTATGGTAAACTAACGAAACACTCAGTATATGCTTTTAGTAGTACCGCTGATTTGTAGTGGTAACCTACATTCCTCTGGATAGTCACTTAGTCTAGTATAAAAGAAACGCGTGACACACTGAGGATATGGTAAATGGGATATTGTGATGTTTATCATGTTTTTCTAAGTGCAGCAGTTCCAAATGGGAACCGAAACCTCCACATTGTATACTGTGAATTTACCACAGCAAACGTTGCTTGGCACAGATCGCATTACAGATTTCGTTTTAATGGACAGAAAGATAATATTTGTAAGGAAGCGATACAGTCGATAGAATCAATTTCAGCGTATTACTGGCACGTATTTCGTCGACTCTGGATGGATGGATGAAAGACGAAATCAATCCCAGCAGGATTTGGGCTCGGAATGTAGAGAGACATAACTAAATACTACAAGGCATTCAGTCGGCCACTACAGTTTCTAACACCCGATTGCTTTATCATATGAATAAACATTAAGAAGCCATACACACACACTGTCTGGTAGTTTCTGAACATGTAGACCCACCGATAGAGAAGCCTTGTTAGCAAGTTAACAACAATGAGGTTTTCTACTCACATGAAGATGTCTTAGTTATATTTCTTCCTTCAGGTAAACAATGATGACCATCAGCTACTTGATCATTCATCGTTTGATATTTAGATTCCATTGAGTTTTTAAAATCCTTTCTATCTCGTGTTTCTGTTTGCGGCGTGTCATTACGCCTGACTAACTGAACATTGTCTGCTTCTAAAGTAACCGGCTCAATAAAATCCGAATTTATTGCCTGCTTTTTGAGCACAGTATTCGATTCATCCATCGATAGCATTGATGTACGATCAATATTATCTTTCCTCAATTGTCTACCTTTTGATGAATCTCTTACTGCATCTTGATTATTAGGATCATCCATGTTAAACAAGCGTAATTGTGCTGGTGAAAGATCTTGTTTTTTATCACCTGAAAAACTTGCTCTTTTAACTCTTACAGGAACTTTTGAGGGGATTTTGGATGCAACGACAGTTTGGGAAATATCTATAGCATCATGGTAAGTTTCAGCTGTCGGAGTATCTGGTTGTGTGAAAGAGCTTTCGTCGATATTATTTTGTACTTTCTGGTTGTCTTCTAGTGAATCATCACTTAGATCATTATCAGAAGTCGATGCTTCACTGCTGAACGGATATCCTTGCATATACATTGGACTCTTATCAACGTTTGTATTCTCGTCTAAAGGAGCCCAGCGTTTCAAAGTATTTCTTTCCTTCAAACTATTACTTTGATCAAGAGACTGATATTTTATAGGGAGCTTACTTAAGGTTTTATGGTTTTCAGTGTCGGAAAATGATGCCGACCTACTCACATTTTCTGTCATATTTGATTTAAACGTATCTTGGTTAGTCTTAGTCTGGACAAGTGAATCATTTTCTGGATTCATGTAAGCACTTTTATCATCATTAAAAGTTGATTTCGGTTTGTGCATTTCCAGTTTTCTTTCTACATCTTCCGAAACGACATCATCGTCGATGATATCTGACCAATTTGGGGAATTAGAAACTGTATCCGGATCAACTACATCAGTATCAAGCATCTTTGGATGGTAAGATTGAGATCGCGAAAATTTACCATCATCTGTGGCAATAGCATCAACTGTTTCCTCAGATTTCTTTGGACCAAATAAAGCTTTAAATTTGCTATACCATACATTAGATGTTTTGGCCTCATTCTCTTCTTTGTCAGATTCATTTGATAGTGGAGGAGTAGTTCTTTCTATTATGTCTGTCTCTTCTGGCGGGAACTCTGATTCAGATAATTGTGAACCTGTATAGAAACTGCTGTTTTCAAATAATGATTCGTTGTCATCACTTTCATGATAGATACTTGGTTTCTGATTTACTCTGTTGTCTTCTTGGATATTTATCGATGGAATCTCTGGTGGTGGAGTTTTGTAATCAGTGGATGGAGTAGAATACCGATCTTCGTTTGAACTCGATATCTTCTTCCCATCGGAGCTGTATCCATCTTCTTCCTTTCCTTGTACACCGTTACTATCTGAATCGTTAGAATAGCTGTTTGTCGGTGTTAATTCTACACTATTGTGTTTGCTCAAATTTCTTCCTTTGTTCGAATAGAACTTCTCAAAAGGGTTATAATCATCATCTTCACATTTCCCCGAAATTTTATTTTCATGGTCATTTAACCTTTCTTCTTCTTTAGAAGAGTTTGAATGGTCATCTATTGACTCTTCACTGGCAATTTTGTCGCTTTGTCGCCTCTCCATCTTTTTGCTATCGTTAATAACTGGAGTATCAGTTGAAATGCCTTTTACTGGTTTAATAACATCTTTCTTGGTCGTTGTATCATCTCCGTCACTAATACTAGCTTCAGCATTACCGAAAACACTATCACTATCACCATCATCATCTTTACTAACAACATTCTTGCCACCATCATTCTCATCCCCATTGCGAATATCTGGACTTTCCTCATTTTCGGAAGGTTCCGCCTTCGTATTACTCTTCTTTCGATTAGATTTGAAAGAGAATATTCGAGAGATTTTTTTACGAAAGCGGGAGAGTGAACTAGAACGTGGAGGAGGAGACGTTTGAGGAGGTTCCGTTTCAGAGACCTCTTGAGAGGAAGAATTTAGGTCTGATGTACTGTTTGGGACCTGTCCATGTGATGCTTTTTGTTGATCAGTGTCTAATTTCTCTAGCAAATCTATAATAGAATCATTACCGTATTTGTTACGTCTCGTCTGTTCAGTTTCTAAATTCTCTGAACTAGAATTTGAGTCCAGTGAACTTGGTTCCCTCTGAGATTCTTCATTTTCAGAAATCTTTTTAGTGTGTTCATTTTTGCTACTCGTGCTTGAGACAATATTGGTTTCAGAATCGAAATCATTTCTTGCATATTGCTCAGTTGAGGGTTCAGCAACATTGCCATCATTTTGCTTTTTTATGGTCGGTTTGGCATAAAGTGGTTGACATCTCTGAACTTCTGCTGCATCTACTATATACTGGTCAACAGGTATTGTAGTATCTACCAAGGCTACTTTGCTGTTCGGTTGGACATTTTCTGTAGTTTCGTTAGTTTTCCCATTCCTAATTCCAAAAGATGAATCTTCGGTGTTTTTACTAGATTTTCCGTTAGCTACACCACCAACAACATCATCGTTGTTTGATTCTAATGTATCTCTATCCACTGAATGCAAAACGTTTCGGTTTTGAGTATCGTTGACCGCATCAACACCAAGTGATTTGCCAGGATCAGCCAAATGACGGTCAAAGATTCCAGTATCTGATATCTTGTTTGTACCTGATGATCTGCTATTTATTTCGGATGTTTCTTGATCATTAAGACCAGCAACGTTACCTGTCGTTGTGTCAAGTGTAATATCTGTTTCATTGGAACTATCTTTACTGTCATAATCTTTTGTGAAAACAGAGTGGAATTTCTTTCGGAGATTTTTGAATGGTTCTATGTTTTCCTTCGGACTTTCTGGGGAGTATTTGTCCGAATGTTCCTCTTGGTCTGCTAATGTTTCTTGATCACTAAGATCACAAACTTTACCTGTCGGTGCGTCAGGTATGGTGTCTATTTCATTGGAACTATCTTCCCTGTCAGAATCTTTTGTAAAAACAGAGTGGAATTTCTTTCGCAGATTTTTGAATAGTTTTATGTTTTCCTTCGGACTTTCTGGAGAGGTTTTGTCCGAGTGTTCCTCTTGGTCTTCTTCAAAATTGTCTGGACTAATAACAGAATCATTTCGTCTGTTGGTATCATCTTTCGAAGAGATAGAGTCATACGTTCCCTCATCTTTTAAAATGGTGTCATTTGATTGACCAGTTACTTTATTGGATGCATTTTGGTCAAGTATTCTGTTGTCGTCTGGGGCTTGTTTTATGTTAATCACACGTGATTCTTCACAATTGTCTTCATTTATACGATTATTCTTTGACAGCTGATCAGCAGTAAGAAACTTTATATCACTATGAGAATTAAGAGGAATAATTTCCTCCTCAACATCCACTTTAAAATCTAAAGCATTCCGATGAGTGTCATTGCCAATATCAGCAGCTATTTCATTTGTGTCTTGTGTCAGATTATAATCTTTTAATTCTTTACTTGAGTTGGGACTATCTTGAGGGAGATACTGTTTATGTTTTGACTCAAAAGTAGATTTTCCAACCTTGTCTTCATTAGTTCCTATAAAATCTGAATGATTCTTTTGGTTATACGACTCAAACAGTTTTCGACAACTTGCAACATTTGGAAAAATGTTCTCTGTACTGTTTGGAGCTGTTTCAGGGGTTTTATTTTCGATTACTTTGTGAGTTACATTCGCCTGAATTGGTTTTATGAATACGTTTTGATTTTCACCAAATCTCGTAGGTGTGATATTCAATTTAGTACGGTACGATATCATTTTCTCTTCTATTCGATCTAAGCTGTAATTTACTAAGTCTTGATTGGAAGCATCTATACTTTGATAGTCATCGGACAAGTATCGATCACTTTTACTGACACTTTCTACTGGAGTCATTTCTTCTTCTGTCTCCGAGGATTTGTTCTGATTCATTTTTGTTGAGCTGTTACCTTTTGACTGAGACAAACGTTTTGGGGACGGTAACCTATTTTCTTTTTTAATGGTATTTGGTAAATTTGATTTGGTATCGATACTACTTGAATTGGTTTTGGTTTTACTACTTGATTTTGGCTGACTTGAAGATTCTTTTAGTTTGTTTGATCTCAATGATCTTTGAGGGGGTAGTGGTATTCGAGTTTTCTCACTGCTCTGCTTTCCTCCACTGTCAAATGGATTTGCTTCATGTCGGTCTCTAGAGCGTGCTCTAGGAGAACGAGATGTTCTTCTGTTTTTGGAAGCGCTTTCTTCTTTCTGTTGCAACACGGGTGTCGCTGTAAGTTGAAAAACATAAAATCAGTTGAAGGATCTCGATTATTCCGAGTTAATTGCATTCACTCGTTGCTAGCAATATTATTACATCTGGAGTTATCGGCAAGAAAAGCTTTAATGTTTGAAATTGAATCAGCTAGGATCATATACAAGTGGCGCCGGAAAGTTTTATTGATATACGGTCTCAAGCTTTAGAAGATTCATCAGAAATATATTTATAAATATATTTTCCAAAATTTACAAGTAAATCACGTTATATCTCCATAATGTATGTGGAATTCTATAACATGGTTCTTCACAGAAGATAAGCTAACTCAAGATTCTTATATAAGAAACTTGAATAACTTTATTATATAGGCGTCTATTTTAGTTATTCTTTTTAGTTGTTTTATTCAAAATAAGAAGCCAATTACATAAAGAAGCCAAGTAAAAGGAATGTTAAGACAACCGGAAAATAATATCTTTTTTTTTTGTAGGAGGAAATTTGCTTCTCTGCTGGAATACCATTCTGATTTGACTAGAAGTGAAATAAAACTTCTCTCAGCTGATTCATTCTTTTATTAAGAATCCTTTATTTTCTACGAATTATCTGGTATCTTATTTGACATTTCGTGCTGAATGAATTCTATGACGTCAGTAACGAAAAAATGTTGATGTTCATTCTACTGTTTATAGATACACACTAATATCAATGGTGCTTTGTTAAATTTCAAGCAGGAAATTTTGACTCCGATGACCAGGAAATCTAGGTAGCAATATATTATAAAAGTCTGTGAAACAGATTTCCACCAGAATAGATTAAAAGAAATTGACCTAGCAACTTAATTCATCTTCTTGAAATTTATTGGGACAAGAAGTGGATTCATGAGTCCGCCACACAGCTACATGTACCTTTGGCTGATCGTTTCTTCACTTAATTACCGAAAAAGATGACCGTTGTTTGCTTAATTTTATCAGAAACTCTAGCTCACTTTAGCGCATCTATAACTTATTTGAGGGGATAATAGAATTATAGTCGTCTATGCGCTATAGGAAGAGAAGCTGGATATACTAGCAACTAGTGGAATAGTTGAAGCAGTAAATTTAAAACTTGATATACACAAAAATATAGATAAGAGAAATGAAGTGCTTTAGTGAAGAGAAAATGCAAACTTTCACATGATTCTGATGTTTATGAAAATAATCGGGAAGAAGTGAAGAAATAGTGATTAGGAATCTTTACATCATCTTTCCTACTCACCTGATCTGATCCCTTCAGATAACTGCTTGTTTACGTTCAGCCAACATTCCTTCTAATGTGTGAAATATAATTATTAAGGCATTTTATCAAAATTAATCGAGTGATTTGTTTTTATTCCGGTGTGTTTGGGGTTGTACTATAGACTTTACTAATGAAGAAGTCTAAGTTATTGGTTAAATAGATAAGGATTTTTCCATCAGAAAACTTACGAGAGTGCTATTTCCTTCATAAAATCCTACTTCTCTTTGTATATAAAAAACGATATTATTTTCCGGTGATCCCTGATAATTAAAAAATACAAAAATGCTGAATTATTACTTACATACTACGTTTTTATCTCCAGACGTTTCTTTGGAGACTATTTTAGTCTTTGTTATCCGAGGTGAAGGGACCGGTTTTTTATAACCAAACCTATTTTGCGTAGAAGGAGTCGCTTCACTTTTATTAGGATTTCCCTCGAAACGTTTGCTTTGATCAGATCGGTTCGATGTTGCTGAACAAATAAATTTTATCAAAAATCATGTTTATGAAGTGATGAAAACAGTACAGTCAATTATCTGTAATCTACATTTATAATATCCCGTTCTGAAATATAATGAAAATAGTAAATGTTCTATAACCCCGAATATATCATTGGGTTACCATTGAAGACTTGGTCTTAATGTAATGTGTTGCTGGCAACTTAGCCTCGTGGAATCATCCTTCTCCAGGTTATTGACAATGGCCAGAAATCACAAGTACGAGGAATACATAAAAAAGTGGTTTATCTGAGAATCGGACCTATAGGCACAGATGGCTGTGTGGTTAAGGAGTTCGCTTCGCAACCGCATGGTCTCCGGTTCAGTCCAACTGCGTGGCACCTTGGGTAAGTGTCTTCTACTATAATCTCGTGCCAACCAATGCCTGGTGAGTGAATTTGGTAGACGGAAACTGTAGAAGCCCGTCGTATATATATATATATGTATATATGTGTGTGTGTTTGT
>JAOPJM010001291.1:38168093-38178446 GCA_027124095.1 Muusoctopus leioderma
CCACGCAGTGGGACTGAACCCGAAACCATGTGGTTGCGAAGCAAACTCCTTAACCACACAGCCATCTGCGCCTATTTATATATAAATAGAGGGAATGTTGTTTGTGATGCTGATCATGAATATCAACAGTAAGGCTGAGGGAAAATACCACAGGGGAGTGTTTTGCATACTAAATACAAATATGGTAGAGTCTCACATATGTAATATAGTGACTTGAAAAACGTGGATCAACTGAGATTATCCAAGCAACTAGTAGACAAAACAAGTCCACTCAGTTCTAAATAGGTATGACGTGGTGGTATGATTCACCACAATAAGCAATGGCTACACTGTAGCTTTGAGAGGTGATTTCCTTGGTTTTCAATACCGAGTTAAATCTCTTGTATATGGAAAAGTTATCTATGATAAACCAGCAAACTATCCAAGGGGAAACACGTCTCTCATTTGCTTAATATCAGAGGCATAGCAAGAGGGGCCTGAGGAGGAGGGGGGGGGGGCAATTCCCCTGGACGCAAGTGTGAAGGGGCACAAAATTTCCTTTGGCCTATCATGTATGTTAATTAAGGTATGTTAATCATGTATGTTAAAAAAGTGTTTGCCTCGAGGCGCTGTGAACCTTTGCTGCACCACTGCTTAACATTACAGAAATTAGAAATAAGCACCAGTCTAGTGGGCCACACAATTCCATGAAGGGACAGGATAACATTATAAAAATAATTATAACAGATGTAAAAATAAAAATATATAACATAAAAGAATAGATATAATAGCTCAAAATATTTCATCAGTATTAGAAAAGTTTGGTTGTTGATGAAATGTTTAACTGACATGTGGAGTTCTGTGAAGGTCATTGTCACATATTAAGTTAGTAAATGGGAAAACAGATGTTCTATTTTTGATTGGCAGATGAACTTCCAACAAGGAATTGTTCAATAATTCTCTCTCCCTTTCTTTCACTGCATGTGTATGTATGTGTATTATTTATTTATATGTCTGTCTATTGATTTCTCTATCTCTATATCAAAGTATATAAATTCAGCTCTCTATCAGCTTAACTCTCTTTGAAAGTGTGTGATAAAAATAGGGAAACACTTCTACTTAACATAAATAATAGTTTGACTTCTTTTATTATTTTTTATGTGCACAAAAGCCTTATTTTGAATTTGCAAACCAAGTAGAGTTAAAATCTTACTTAAGGCTTAAGAACACAGCAGAAAATATGCAACTGGATAGGAACTTATGTAGATAAAGAGTAGTGGGCAGAATACATGCTGCAAGACTGTGTATGTATTTAAACATGTGTAGTAACTGTAATATGGCAACGAATTGGCAGAGTCATTAGAATTTTGGTTAGAATGCTTTGTGGTATTCATTCCAGCTCTCTGTGCTCTGAGTTCAAATCCTGCCGAGGTCAATTTTGCCTTTCATCCCTTTGGGGTGGATAAAGTACCAGTCAAGTACTGGGGTCGATTCTTCTCTTATCTCTCTCTGTCTGTCTGTCTCTCTTTCTCTCTGGAAGAAATTGGCTGTGGTCAAATCTGGAGAGGTGATGGGCACCACCAGGTTTAAATAAATTCCCAAGGAATGCTGTATATTACGACAGCACCCATACGACTCCATTGGGAGATAAGGGCTTGAACATAGTGTATATAGGACTACATTATCCAATGTGCCTTTTTTTAAGACAGTAGGGCATAATATGAGTGAAATTTGGCTGCTATTTCTAGACTATCGAGCGACCATGTAGAGGCTTCCCCATTGGCTTGTGTGGCAAATAGTTTAGAGGTAAGCTCTTTGTGAGTGAAATCCACAAACAGGTTTCAATACCAAATTGAAGCTATTTCACATTATGTTGGAAGGCATGAATATAACACAAGACCACATTTTTATTTGCCTTGTACCTATGTGATTTTACGAAATTCTGTAACAAGATAAAAGCTGATCACTAACAGAGGCATCTTTCTTTCTTTCTACCAGACTAGACAGACAAGATTTAGAATAACGAACATTTTGGTAATTCTGAGATGAAGAATTGTGGAAGAAATGATTGGTTGGAAAATTAACTTCAGTTAATAATTTTTATTGTAATTGTATTTGATCAGGAGACTCTCGCTGGTTGTATGAAACCTGAGAAATGGAAAGCAGCTGAGAAGAGAGTAAAGAGAGAAATGGGTATACACAGCTGTGACATTAAAGAGGTAGTGACTGGTCATAGGTTTTAATTGAATTTTGATCGGCTACATCCTTTGAGAACCTCAGCTTCTTATGTTTAATACAAAAAAAAAAAAAATGACTACTAGACTTGCACTACTTCCATGAGCAGACACCTTAGAAACATCCTTCAGTAGGGAGGGGCTGGATCAACAAAATTGTCATCAGACTGTAGGCTATGCATTGCTGGAGCATGTTCTTGCAGCATGCAAGTCATCTCTGGCATGATATACCCAGTGACATAACCAAGTCTTGAACATCCTTGCACTAGCAAAGATGTGATGAGAATCAACACCAAGCTACAACTAGTTGTATTCCACAGGGAAGGTGAGAAAAAGCAATGCCGGAAACTAGGCAAAGGAAAGCCAAGACCCAGACTTCTGAATGGCGCTAATGACTGGAAGGTGCAGGCAAATCAGAAGGAAGTAATCATGTTCCCAAGCCATATTGCAATAATGAAGCAACACCCTGATCTTATGGCATTGTCTGACCTGACAAAAAAAAATCCTGATTGTGGAAGCCAATATGGAGTATGCACATAAGAAGGAAGAGCTTAAAATATGAGGAACTCAGGAAGGCATGTGAGGCACAAATATGGCAGTGTACAGTACTTCCAGTGAAGGTGGTATGTTGTGGATTTGTAGCTAGATCCACGATGTCCTACATGGTGTGCATTGGACTTGGAGGAATAGCAGAGCTGTGATTTACAAGCTGCAGATGGAAGCAGAGAATGCTTCATCATGGATATGGCACAGGTATGTGAGAGAAAGACCAAAATTGACAATGAAAAATAAATCCTCAACAAGTATTAAAACAAAATAATCATTGGTTGGTTGCAGTTACTCCTGGTTTGGTAAGGTGGCTGTATGGATGACAGAAGGAAAAAATGTGTGCTATGATGTGGTCCAAAAGAACCTGGGTATTCTCTGATAGCATGAATGCTGCTCGGCACTGGTAGATGGAGCGATACTGTCGGAAGCTGCTAAAATTGTTATGATCTCCAGTCAACATCTAATGAAGGGAATTTCCCTGTAATCTGTATATAAAATATTGACAACCATCACCAAGTCACAATTGCTATACATATTTAGGAAACAGCTGTATCAGTTACTGTATCAGTTACTAAGTTCAAGTGTTATCTGTATTGGAGTACTGCTCACATATCTGGAACAGTGTTGCTGCTGCATACACAGATACTTTAGACTGAGCCAAAGAGGGAACCTCTAGGTGGCCACTTGACCTGCCAGAAATGGCAACCTAATTCCCTCAAATCACACCCTACCATCTTGAAAAAGAAAGGATACATTGTATAATGTAGTCCTAAATATAAAGAAAAACGGGCTGGTCATAGATGGAATTCCTTTGATCATAGGTCTGTTTAATCAGGGCCGACCTGGGACTAAATTACAACAAAAAGAAGACCATTCAGTTGATCAGCAAAGACTCATTCAACAAACACACTACAACCACTGGCCTACATACATATTGTCTCTTCTTTCTGTCTTTTCTACTGCTACTACAACACCTGCAACCAAACCCATCTGACACACTAATTTCTCTTCTCATCACCTTATTGTGTCTCACTCTCCAGATCTCACTCTAAATATTTTACACAGTCTTCAAAGCTACAGTCCTCAGGAATTCCCTCTCTACCACCACTTACGTTTTTCAGGTAGTTGTTGATCAACTGAAATTCAGACTGGACACATTGGTATAAGCAGTCTGTGAGGGCCAATAAAAATCATGGGCACTGCACCCTCACCTCTCTGACTGACTAATAATTTTTTTTAATCGAATCTGTAATTATGATACTCTAGTTACATTAGATGTCTATATATCCTCCACTTGACGGACTTTTGATGTGACATTCACATCAGTTGAACAGGAGTGAAGAAATCGGAGAGTACTCGACAAACTGACTTTCGCTATTTAGTTTACTCTCTCTCTACGTTCGGAGACCCCCACCCTGTGAGGGCAAATAAAATAAATACCAGCCACTGACTATTACTATTATTGTGCCAAAAAGAAAACAAATCAATATTTATTTAGGAACTTAAGGGTAGGAGAATGACCAAGAGAATTGAAGGCAAAACTAGTTTTACTGTAATTCCTCTGGAACCTCACCACAATCGATTCAATCTTCCATCAAACCATTGTCGATAAAATAAGTTCTACGCTCAGCCAATTGTATTAACTTTACTCACTTCTCGAATAAAAATGGCTTTGGGTCAAAGTAAATAAAAAATCAATGTTTATTTAGGCCTTTTATTTACAAAAGTATAAAAGCTGATTGCTAACAATATAACCAAACCCTTTTGATGGAATATAATCAGTACTTAACATTCGTAATGATATTGCGTATTTGCAATGGGTTCAAATGGAGAACATGTGGAATGTCACCGATAACGCATTCTCCTGACTGATTGAATTTGTAGGTCTTTGCTATACTTTTTTAGAGAACCCCACCCAACTTTTCTCGTTTAACACGTAAACATTCTCAATGACAACCTACATAATCAGGGTGTAAAAACTGTAAGGTTCTGCATGTATACATGTTTATCTCTGAAATAAATGTGAATGAAGTTAATAATGACCTTTGGGTGCAAGATATAAACATGCTTCATCTCTACATATTTTTGCTTGAGTATGAAAGTTAATCATGTCAGTCATTATCGCTACTGAGTCATATGTATGAGATAAATATATTTATATCTGTGTGAGATTCTGATGATCCAACGTGGTAGTCACGTCTGGAGAAACACCGGAGTCATAGAAGACTGAAACTGGATTGAATAAATATATATATATATATATATATAAAACGAAACAAACGCATAAAATAACAACAACAAGACGAGATAGATTTTACGATCAAAGTTATTAGTTTGATGCTCGTGGAAATAGAAAGAGTTAATTATAACGTTTCGGACATAGTCCTTCTTTGGATAGACAGAGATGGAAAGAGAGTGGAGAACGGAAAAGAAGAAAAAAATGAGGAAGAATGAGAAAAAGTCTGGTGAAATGTCGCACATGGAAAAGTATTGTAAAAATGATGTCATTTCTGTTATCTTGGAACTCATTCCTGAGTTCAGTTTTGTATGCAGTTGCTTGTCCTGTTAGAAATATCAGACAAATCTCCCTCAAATCTAACCCTACCTACCATCTTAAAGAAAGAACACATTAGATAATGTAGTCTGAAAAGAAGAATGAGATGGTCACAGCTGGAATGTCTTTGATCATAGATCTGCTTCATCAAGCCTGACTTTGGACTGAACAACAAGTTTCTCCCATGGGTATAGCTTGAAGAGGGGTGTGTTCTACTAAGTAGACTACACCAAGTTTTTGGTGATGCACTTATTGGTGAGGTCATAGATAGAGTAGTCAGGTCCCAACTAATAACAGGTATTGTGTGGTTGTTTTTTAGTTTTACATTGCCTCATGATTTTCTGGGTAAGTTATCCACTATAGAAACAGCATCATTTCCAGGGGACTATTTGCCTCTCATTCACTTAATGCTAAAGTAACTAAAATTAAGGATAAGGGCTATGGATACCTGTAATTTTGTGAAAGTATTAATTGTTTAACCCTTTCGTTACCATAATTCTAATGGAATACACTGCCTATGATTTTCAATTAATTTTGAAAATAATCATGAATTTGGAGGAATTTAGTAAAATAACTAACTTTCTTGCTATTAAATTGGTGTCTGGAACATAACTTAACAAAAATTTCTTACATAAAATTATAATGGAAGGTTTAATTTTTTAAATGAACACTTTAAAACAAATGGTTTTTATCATAGAACCAGGGGCGGTTTCAGGCAGTTTGGTATCAAAAGGGTTAAGGTGTTGATTTTCTGATTATAAGATCGAGTACCATTATCCTTAAAGATCAGAATTTTGAAAGGTTGAAATCCTGAAAAATCCCAATCCTGAATGCCATAATCCCAAAAGATCAAAATTCCAAATTTTGAAAAACTGTAAATAAATGTCTTTCAAGAAATTTAAAAAAATTTTTTTTTTAACTATTTATTCCTAAATTATATTTTCAAGATTTTGAACTTTTGGGATTGTGGTTTTGTGGATTTCAAACTTTTGGGATTCTGATGTTTCGGCATTATGAGCTAAACCCATAAGATCTTAAGTTCAAATCTTTCTAAATTAATTATGTATGCCCCTATAAAAACAAATATCTTTATTTAATTCATTCATTCTGAATGAAAGCAAGTAACATTTCCATTCCCTGGCTGTGAGGTTTAGGAAAAGTATCTATCAGTTGAAATCCAACCTTAACAATGAAAAGTAACAATAAAGAAAATAAAAATAAAAATGTTAAAGGAATAAATAAATAAAGAGAAAAAAAGAAGAAGAAAATATAAGAAAAGGCATGCAAGCTCCCTCAAGTACACACTACTACAGGGAATGCTGATGTTGCCCTCTAAAAGTTTTTGAAGCAACCCAAAACATTCATGGCATTACCGCGAGTGATAGCGAGGCTGAGGTGCTGGAACAGCCAAGTACCCTCACGAGTATCACCCGATACATCAGTAAGACGGGCTGCCAACAATGACTAGAACTTCACTGTTAGTGGTCCAGCTCCCCCAAACATCTCAAATGCCACCGGCTGAAAAATGTCATTTGGCAACAAATTACAGTATTTCAGTAATATATTCCATTCGTCCATGGATGCAGTAACCCCCATCTCCACTGCCGCAGTATTTAGGATGTGTGATAGAGTAAATATCTTAAAACTAAATAAAATCCTAATCCATTCACAAAAGGCCAGTGATTGACTTTGGTTTATCGAAACATTAAGAGAAATTACTTCCCAGAGAGGAGCCTGTTAAAAATGTTCTAAGTCCTGTAATGATTGAGCAGTAAATGCCTAAAAACTGGTTTTTGCAGCTTATTTATTATGAATTTTACAGGTAAGAAAAACAGGTGCTTGAGGTGTCTTCACATAAAAATAAAATTTCACTTTCACCATATATATATAGTCCAATGATTCATATCAATTTGATGATGTGGTACCGTGTGGAACCACGTCTTACAGGATGTTAATTCAGTAAACCTTTGCCTCATGGCTTGGCATCAGTTCTACAGCATGATAAACTCATCATCATCATCATCATTGCCTCCAGCACCATGTGACATGAAGGGCTTCCACCTATTCATGCCAACCACTCCTGTTCAGAGCCTTATCTTCAACCACATTCATGTCATCAGTCTCTCTCTCTCTCTCTCTCTCTCTCTCTGCATTGTTCTCAGCCATGTGGGTCTTGGTCTTCCTCTTCTTCTCATTCCCTCTGACCTCCAGTGTGCTGCTGACTCCTCCCATAATATTCTAAATCAATGACTGGCTTATGAGAAACAGCTTGATAAACTCAACTAACAGATATTTATTATCTTTGTCCAGAAAGTGACAATGAAGATATATGCAATGAGATATGAAATGAAGATTCTAAGCCAGTAGTGTAATTGCTTTATTTGTGTGTTCATTCGACATCTGCAAATATAAAAGATATTGCTTTTAAATCACAGCCTTGCAGCATTTGTTCTGGCTCACTGCACTCTGAGTTCAAATCCCACCAAGGCCAACTTTGCCTTTCATCCTTTCAGGGTAGATAAATAAAGTACCAGTCTAGAGCATTGGATGAGATGCCTTGTGGTATTCATTCCGGCTCTTTGCGTTCTGAGGTCAAATCCCACCGTGGTCTGCTTGGGTGGTAGACTTAATCCATCACTCGGTTTAACACCATGACCTGGCCCTTGGTTGATTTCAGTGGAGTCCACTCTGTTGGAAGCATTCGGGCCAGGTCTCCGGTCTGAGGATACCTTCCTCCCTCCCTCCCTCCCTCCCACCAGTCTCAGTGGCCCTGAAAAAGGGGTGATGGGCACTGCCTTCCCTTTATCTCTTAACATCCTGTAAAAGATTTTCTAAGTCCTGTCATGACTGAGCAGAAAGTACCTAAAAACGGGGTTTTTTGCTGCTTATTTATTACAAAATTTATTAGTAGGAAACAGGTACTGAGGCATTTTCACACAAAAGTATTTCACTTCCACTATATATATATAGTTCAATGATTCATATGAATTTGGTGATGCGGTATTGTGTGGAACCATGTCTTACAGGATGTTAAGAGTTAAACAAAAGTTAGAAGTATAAGTTATAAGAGTTAAGTTAAAAGTCATTGTTACTACAATGATTCCTACAATTGTTATTTAGCTTTTATTTCAGTAAGTTTTTTTATTTTTTTATTTAAGGTCATTAGTTTATAAGGGAAGTAATGAGATTGTGTAATGTTCATACTCCTCCTAGGAGCATTAATGACAAAGTGAATTTGGTTTCAGGCAGGAACCAAAAACCTGTCAAAGGTCCTTGGTGGACTCAAATCACTTGGGGCTTTGTTTAAGGAATACTTTTCAATAGCCATGAAGTCAATGTGAATTTTTTCTAAAGGAGAGGTATAATTTATTGAATCAGTTCCAGTATGCTGCTGGCACTTACTTCATCCACCTCAAATTAGTACCAACTCTCAGGTGTACAAAAACTACCTACTGTTAAGTTCTCAGTATATACCAGCTCCGTCAACTTAATGGTATATGAGCCAACCAGAGAATCTCTATGCTCAACCTGCTAAAAATAGCAGCCACATCTCTCAAATGAGACCATACCATTTTAAATAATGAAAGTCACATTGGATAATGTAGTTCTACATACACTATGCCTTAAATATAGATGGAATGTTCATAGCTTGAATGCCATTGATCATGTGTCTGCTCTGTGAGGGCTGCCTGGAGCTAACCAACAACAATTTAATGGTATATTAATGAGATATTCCTTATCAAATATGGTAGTAGGCTATTTGACCACCAGCCATAATGGTATCTGATTTCCAGCAAATACCATGTGTATCCCAGTTTTTTAGAATAGGTACACTGTATCCCTGCATATCGTAAGAGGTAACTAAAAGAGTTTACATCAGGAAGGGCATCCGGTTGTAAAATACTGCCTCAAAATGTCCTGTCCAACCCATGCCAGCATGGAAAAGCGAACATGAAAATGATGATGATGATGATGAGGATGATGATGATGATGATGATGATGATGATGATGAGGATGATGATGATGATGATGAGGATGATGATGATGATGATGCATACAAAGACAAAAAACAATTAAATGATTTGATCAGAGTCAGGCTTTCAATGATTATAGATTAGGTTTAAGTCCAGATGAATCAAAGTGTCATGTTGGAGTCCTATAAGTCATACTGTATGAATTCTTGCAACTTAATCTGAAATCTACTATTATTAAAAAGACAGAAAAGGGCTATGTGCACTGTCCCTTGACCTCAGATTAACAAAAGAAAGAAAGAAAATGTAGATAATTATTAAAAATTATGTTAGTTCTGTGCTTGTTAACGAAGGTAAATGAATAAAATGTTACTTACAGTCTGAAATAGAATCATTTATGGATATTACTGTAGAGCTTGGGTCTCCAAGAATGGCACCCATTGGCATATAGAGAGACAATGCGAATGCTTCCATTCCTTCAACTAATGGCTTGCCCTTGTCATCTAAAATTGTCACCTGGACTTTCTGAAAAGTGACACCAGGTGGGAAGGTGAGCACTTTATCAACTGTCATGTAGTCAATACCAGCTGTGAAAATAATATAGCTTGTAAGTTTAAAGGAAACACTAACATCAAGAAGATAGACATGATTTTTACAAACAAAATAAATATAAATATATAGAGAATAAAAATATACAAAAAATTGAAATTATATCTGAGAATTATTTGTAAACTTAAGAGAAACGTGTAATTATAAGTAAATAAGAAACATGCAATTTTACAGCGGTTTAAGTTATCTCAGTTTCAACAAGATATTTTCATCAAAATCAGTGAAATATATTCATGAGTTGCATTTGTTTGGCAAGGGATTTGATCTGAGTTCATGTGTTGGGACTAAAGCAATTTCATTCTAGTAAAGACATTCTGACCATTAAAATACACATTTACCATGATATTCACTTTTACTTTATTATATATTTTGTTGTAATAATATATATATACATATATGTGTGTGTGTGTGTGTGTGTGTGTGTGTGTGTGTGTGTGTGTGTGTGTGTGTGTGTGTG
>JAOPJM010001291.1:38438763-38449220 GCA_027124095.1 Muusoctopus leioderma
ATATATATATATATACACATGTATATATATATATACATATATATATATATATATACATATATACATATTCTTTTATTCTTTTACTTGTTCCAGTCCATCGACTGTGGCCATACTGGGGTATATACAAATTCCAATTTGTTGAAGAGTGACTTCCATGTTCCTCCAGTTTTGGTTTATTCATTGAAACAGTTTGAAATAAACATCACCTGTGAAACCTTGAAGTTACTATCAACAAATTCTAGTAAATATTAGACTCTACACATGTATTGAGTCCTTTAACCAGTGAACGTTCGGTGATTTTATCTATTTGAAAAGACTTATCTTTAACAGTATGTATGTACACACACACAATATACTTGTATCGTTCACTCACGTCAGATTCTTGTTTGATCGTTAACGAGGCAGGCTTTTGCTGGTGTGAAATACGAATTCTCGTGTGAAGATACGAATTTAAATTATATATATATACACACACACAGATATATATATATATATGTGAGAGAGAGAGAGAGAGAGAGAGATTGTACATAACATATATCATCTGTTTTACTTGTCGATTCAGCACGTGTTACCGTCACACTTTCGATGCAAATTTGCCAAATTTCTAGCTAAAATGAATTATGTTTACTTCAATTTCGCTTCTTAATTTGTTCTAGGATAACAGAAGTTGTGGAAATTATACCGGGATGCCAGTTAATGAGTGACACACACATACTCGCACATATCATCGACATACGCGTACACAGTCTTTCATGGACCTAAAGTTTTGTTCCGAAGTTTGGTGTAGGTAAACGTTATATCTCTGCTACATGAATAACAACATTCATAGTTAAATGTTGCGATGTATAATAATGTCAATAGTAATATTTAAGTACTATTTAAGTACTATTTAAGTTACTAAAAGTAGAAATAATATTAGTTTATTACATGATATAAATGAGGTAGTTTAGCTTCCGTAAGGATCACGCGATCAAGTTAAATAATTAATTGCACACTGACCTGTCCCCTAAATAGGATATAACCCACTTTGTTTCTTACTACATAGAGAAATAACACATTGATCTGTTACCTAATTAATATCGATTTACCGAATAAAAAGTGTGATAGTCTCAATTACTTGATTCCTCGTTATCAAAAGTACACAACATTGGATGATTAGCACTATGGACTTGTAAAAAGGTGAGAGGGGTTAATGAGAGATGTTGTGATACCCATTTATTTCCCGAGGGTATTACTGATATAGGTGGTGAAAAGGTTCCAATTGGGAATCGAAAGCAACTCACGAACTCAGCTTACCGAGAGCTTATCGATATTCGCCACATATCTAAATAAATATTGATTTCTTTAGACTCAAAGACAACTTTTGAAGGGTCCGGTGCATACTGAATTGATTCTCTCTCAGTATATTACTGGTAGAGTGAGCCTCTACGTGGTCGCTCGACCTGCTAGAAATAGCAGCTAAATCTCGCTCAAAGTACACTCTGCTGTCTTAAAAACGGAAAGGCACGTTAGATAATGTAGTGCCAACAAGAGGGGATGGTCACGACTGGAATGCTTTTGATCATAGGTCTACTCAATCAGAGTTGGTTTGGAGCTAAACAACAACAACAACTGGTAGTTATTTCATCGATCCCAGAAAATGTGAAAAGCAAAGTCGACATAAGCAGGTCTTGAACTCAGAATGTTATTAGGTGAAACTAAATACCACGGGACATTCATTCTAGTGTGCTCCCGCTTCTCTCAACTCACCACTTTTACCGAAATATATATTGATTTCTTTACAGTTCATGTCATTCGTCACGCTAGATAACAACTGACATGTTTACTCTACAGTACTATATACGATATAGTAGAGTAAGTATAAAATATCACTGAAATGAAGAAAACACAAGTACATTCTAACATCTCCTTTCCAACAACAATTTAAACATGTACGAGATACAGTGTACCAGAAAGTAATGTAATGTAAACAGTCTTACCTTGAGTCCATGTGGTGATTCTAGAAGCTCCATCCTCGGTATTAGACAATGATCCAAACTTTGGAGGTACAGTCAGAGAATAACGTAATTCCTCATCCTGACTATCATGATTTTGAGATTTAAGGACGTCTTCAGACAAGACGAAACCCATTTTCCCGTTATCCAGCACAGTTAAGAAAGATGCCCCTTCATTGACAGAAATTAAGGGGATTCCATTATCAACTTCTTCTATTTCGATATTCATCGTCTGCGGATGACGTTTCGAATAACTAGTGTCGGGGAAGACATAGAAATCTGGATGAATTCCGTCTGTTACCATAAATGAAAAACTATCGGTCTGGGTGTCGGAACCGTCGTGTTGATAGCTAATTAGGTTGTTAGCAATGTCAGCCTGTGTAAATCTGGTTACGATACGTGAGTAGTTGTGTAAAAGATTTCCATGAACCGGTACCTGAGTAATGGTAAATTCAATGTCACTGTCACTTGTATCTCTGTCATCAACTTTCAGTTCAGACAATGAGAGAAGTTTTGAACTACCTTCGTTCACCCGTAACACATCGAACGTAATCACAGGTTTTTTGTTGTCGACATCAGTCAGAGATATCCTAAAGGTTAAGATAACTTGGCTGTATTCATCAGTCACTTCAAACATTAGACTATCCATTTTCATTTCATCATTGCTCGTGTGAACGTATATTATTTCATGAGCGGTCAATTCATTCAGTGAAAAATTAATTATGGGTTCTCCTGGTTTATGCAAGTTTTCCAAATGTCCTCTGGTCGGTGGACGGGTAAGCACAAATTTCAGTTCTTTATTGTGTATTTTCAAATTTGTTCCACTGAGTAAGTCAGTGGTTATGGTAATCCAACCACTTTCCGGAAGTTCAACACGTCTGTTGATTATTTTCTGTGTGACTTCATCTTGTCCTTTGACAGTGATATAAAAATATTGGTCGGTCAACACGTTGTGATTATCAGTAAGATCGAATTTGACAATGTCTCTAATGATGTCATCTCCATTATGTTCATACTGGATGCGTTTTTGGTCAATATCGTACTGGGTGAAATTATCACCTGTGCTTAGATTATGCAATAAATGTCCATTATTAATTCGCTGTAGGTAGCCATATTTAGGTGGTGTTCGAACAATATACATGATTGTCTCGTTTTCTGAATCAGGGTCTTCAGCTTTAAGATACTTGTTAGATATCGTTTTTATTGTTCCGATCTTTTCTATTTCCAGTCCAGTGTTGACAACAAGTCTAGGTGTCTCATCATCAACTAGAATAATTATAATTGGAAGGGTATTTGTTATGTTGTGTCTGCCATCAGTTAGAGTAAACGTGAAGAAATCTTCAGGTGACTCAGAACCATCATGTTCATATAAAATTGTTGAGTCCTGAACTATATCAGAGAGTGTGAAGTTGGTTATTTGTATGGTACCAGCTAGGGTTTGTTTACCAAGAACACCGTGTTTCGGATGTTCATCGATAACAAAAGTCAATACATCCTTCGGTTGGTCTTTATCTGTGGCATTTAAAATAGTGTTTTCAATAGTTAGTAGCATTCCTTCAGCGATAACAAACTCTCGCATAAAAAGGTGAGGGGTTTCGTCGTTTTCCGGTAAGATAACTATCGGAAAAACATAACGTTCTGAAAAGTTTATTCCGTCAGAACAAAGAACAATAAAGCTATCACTTCGTTCCTCGACCCCTTCGTGGAAACTCTGGACATAATTGATGTTTCCCTGTCGTAGATGATAACTACTGAAGCCAGAAATTGGAATTCCTTTTTGTGATTTGCCGCTGATAGGAGCCGGAGAAATATTTTCTAGATAGCCAAAGTTCGGACGCACCACTAAAGTGCAAATGATATCCTCATCTTCGGTGTCTTCATCATAGACATTAAGGTGAGATGTTAAAATCGGGTTCTTTCTACTTTCACTAACCGTGTAAATATCTGCAACGTTTACAACAGGAAACTTGTTATCCACTGGTAAAATTTTGACATCAACTCTTATCTGTTCAACATTTTGGCCACCAACAATGAGACTGTCCGATTCGTCTGTTAGCATGAGTTCAAAACTATCCTTTTCTGGTTTTGTTCCAATCTCGCCAGTAGTGTGTTGGTATTTTACTTTTTTGTCAATGATATCTTGCCGTGTAAATGTTTGTGATAGAATAACCCCTTCCAAAGGATGCTTCGTAATAATAAAGGTGAATTTCCGATCATCCGAGTCTGTAGCGGTCGCTTTCAGAAAGTCCTCTGTTATTACAACAGTACCCATCTCATTGACTTCAATAGAGGTATGTAGTAATTCGTTGCCATCTGCAGTTCTGATTAATTTTGCTTCCTTACTGCCCACATCGGACACGATAACTTTAACATTTACTGGTAACTTGTGGACACTATCTGTAACAGTCAACGAAAATTTGTCCAAATCCGCTTCATCTCCATTGTTTTGATAGAACATTACTCGATTGATGATATCTTGTTTAGAAAATATTTGTCCGGCGGTAAGGATGTCAACGTTTTTACGGATAACTCCATGCTTTGGTTCGACTTCAATGATGAAAAATATATACTTGTCTTTAGTGTCATTGTCTTCTGCATTTAAAATATCGGTGGTTATTACAGTTTCCCCATTTTTCATTACGTGCAAACCGTTGTTTAGAACACGTGGAGGTTTATTGTTGACCGAACGAAGTTTTATTATAAATTCTTGATCTTTCAGAACATTCCCAGATATATCTTGTACATCAAATGTAAATTTCAGGAGTCTAGCAACAAGTCCAAGCTGGTCAGTCGGGGGTTTATAGCAGGCCTTATGGTGGTTCAACTGTGACTGGGTAAAGGTAACCAGTTTCGATTTCTGTTTGTTGCAGTGAACTAGCTGTCCGGCGTTCAACAGTGTGTTAACATCGGTGTCATGGAGAGGAGAGGTTATAGTGTAGGTAATCTGCCGGTCATCAGAATCATCGTCTGTGTAACGAAGAAACTTCTTTTTGACGGGTGTTAGCTTTGCATCGTCTACATTCATATGAAGGGTACTCCGTGAATCTAGGTAAGGCGGTCGATCATCAACAGGGAAGATCTTAAACACAAAATTATGGAATGGAGATTCATTGGGTGGATCACCGTTATCCACCAATTTAAATTTCATTTTATCAGTAACAAAATCCGAATGATGAGGGCCAACATGGCGGTAAAATACTTTCCCGTCAAGGATGTCTTGTTGAGTGAATTCTCTCACTGGTTTTTCGTATGCTCCATTGACAAATTTCCATTCAGACATGTCCTCAGAAGATGTTACCTGAACTTTTCGCAGCAGAAGATGACCTTCCTTGGAAAATGGAGGTTCTGTGATAAAACGAATAGCGCTATCTTCACTGTCAATGTCAGATGCACTAAGAACGAATGGTGTGATATCTGCAAGTTCATTCTTACGTATTTCTAATCCCGTGTTTACAGTTAATGTCGGGGCCTCGTCATCCAGTGCGTAGATAGTAACAGGAAACAGAAAATCAACTTTATGTGTACCATCAGTCATTCTAAATACGATATTGTCGCTGAAAGTATCAGAGCCATCATGATTATAACTAACCTCGTTGTTGTCAAGATCCCTCGGTGTAAAATATTTCCTGGGTAAATTGTTTACGAAAATTTGACCATGATTTGAACCTCGAATCACAGTTATAGTAACATCGTCGACGTTATCCGCATCCATGATTTGTAAATTATCCGTACTTGATAGCACACCTGATTGACCTTCTAATAACTGGACACCTAAGTTTTTAATGACTACCGGAGCAAGAGTGTTCATTTCTCGAACCACCACAGTTAAGTTGATGTCTTTTGATAATGATTTTTCACTGTCTATGATTTGTAATGGAATTTCTGTAACTCGGCGTTGTTTATCGGAATCTCCAGCTGGAGGTTTATAAGCGATTTTCAGATCTTTAATGTCTTTTTGATGAAAAGAACTGATTGGAAGTTTGGGGTCATCTGTTGATATGAGAAAGCCCTTCTCGGCAGTAAGTGGTTCAGTTAAACTAAAAATCAGCTGGTCAGCTGGCGTTTCTGTATCGTAAGCGGCCAAAATTTCAGGTGTGATTGCAGTCAAGGCAAATTGGTCAACATCCAGTATTAAGGTACAATCCAAATTAACTTTAGGTGCTGAATTTTTTTTACCAGCTCGAATTTTAATCAATTTATGAAAATATTCCTGTTTGACCAATGTCCCATTGTGGTCAACAAGTTCTACCAATAATGGAACGTAATCCTTCCTCGGGGACTTGCTCCTAGCTGTATGCTGGTATCTCACGTTTGCAAGAATAAATTGGTCACAGTCCATCATGTTTAAAGTTGTAGTATCGTTGATTATGCGGCCATACTTGGGCAAACCAGTGGCAGGGCTAAGAACGGTCACTTTACATGTGACTTTGGAAGGGTCATAAGTAAAATGAGTATTACTCTTCGTGAACGGTTGACTGTAGCTGAGTAAGTTACGGACCGGGAGAGGTAAATTTTCAGTGACAATTTCCAGCGGTTTGAAAGAAAGTTTTATATGTAAAAGAAAAGGAATAATTTTTGTAGCAGTTTCTGTGTCATAACGTATTTGCATTGGGACGTAATCCTCTTCGGGGTTCTGACCACCAAAATGTGTGTAAGATACTTGGTCTGAATTAAACTGACAAGGGAACCTCACCGGTGTCAACTTTCCGGGTTTATGAGACAAACTGTCCGTTTCTAAAACACTAATTAGGCAGCGGTCCCCTTTACCGACATGTAACTGTAAATCACTGTAAGGGTCAATGTAAACAGTACGGCCATAATTTACTTCTATACTTTTCTTTTCAATGAAGATCTCGTTCGATAGTAAAATTCCACTGTCCACGTTACTGACTTGTGCACTGGCCGAGCCAAAGAACAAGGCACTTAACATTGAGATCTGCAATAATAATAATAACATAGCGGCTGTCCTGCTCGTTGTCATTGTCGTTGTATAAGTTGTACTTCTGTGTATTGCAGAGAGCAGTGCTATACTAAACCAGTCCCGTCTCAGTGACGGTACAGATGTGTGGGATTTGGTAAGTTTGTTCCCGTTAGCTGCTGCTGCTGCTGGCGTAGTAGTTGTTTTTGTTGTTGCCACTACCACCACTTCTGTTGCTGCTGTTACACTGACGTTGAAAGCGCAGTCGACACTGGCCATGTGACTGTAAGAGCGGGGCAACCATTTGATTGGATTTACCATTGACAACATTTCGTAAACTTTCTCTCTCTCTCTCTAAATATATTTACATATTATTTTTCTTCTACTTTACTTCATCTTCCATCTCCTCCTTCTCCCATCATTGTTGCCGTCGTCAATGAAGAAGAAGAAGAAAAAAATAATAATGCGACGAGACAACGAAAACTCTGGAACTGTTTATAAGGGTGGTGGGGAAACAACGATTTCAGACTGAAACTGCCGGTCTCTTTCCTTCTCTCTCTCTTCGTTATTTTCCTTCTCCCACTATTTTGTTTACTCTGTCTCTATTACATGTTGCCTTTCTTTTACTTTCTACTCTACTCACACACACAACATACACATAAACGGATTCTATTTAAGAAAAGTTGTAAAACTTTCTTGTAATAATGTTTACATCCGTTATTCTTTCTATATTATCACAATGGTAAATCCAGTCAGTACATACATACATATATATGCATAACATGCAAATGATGGACTATGCACATGAGTAATAATAATAATAATAATAGTAATAATAATAATAATATCAGCAGCAATGAGAAAAAATACAGTAAAAATTCATAAACAAATTGTGGCTTATTTTCTTACTTGTGAATATACAAATGATATTGTGATATATATAAATTCTTAATATCTTCCGTGGTATATTGTGTGCGTACGTGTGTTTTGATATGCGCTACGATTACATATTATTTTTATCGTATGCTTAAACTCCTGTCAGTTTAACTTGTTGCAAGAATAATGGTGGTAGTTGTTGTTGTTGTTGTTGCTGTTGTTATTGTCGATGTATTGTGTTTGTTCTTTAAATGATTTTTTTCTGTTCCCTCGTCCCAGTAATATGAGGGTTGGCTTGCATCAAATGAAATCGTTATAATAGTAGCACTAGTAGTAGTAGTAAGTAGTAATCCGTTCTTGGCCCTGGCTTGTAGAATTTGTTGTAGACGTAGTAGTTGTTGTTGTTGTTGATGGCAGATATTGTATTTAACGAGTAATAGCTGCTACAGTTGTTGTGCTTGTTGTTTGTGGTGATGTTTTAACTCCTTTAAGGCTCTGTCCTGCGAGCAAATATAGGTTGTTAACATATCCTAGTTATCCAGTGCTTATCCAGTTCCCAAAATGGTTATCTCCATATATATATATATATATATATATATATATATATATACACACACACAGTCAGCTGTTACAAGTTGGTTATTCCTGTTGTTTGTATTAATACTAATAGTGATGTCGTATATTTCTTATTTCGTACGTTTTCCCGACCCTGGTAAATAAAGGGCCAACTTGTAAAGGAGGGCGTTACTAATACAGCAGTTGTTGTTGTTGTTGACGCCGCTAGCGACTCCAGTTAACGTCTTAACTCTTACTATTATAATTATTTTTACTGTTTATTGTTGTTGTTGTTGTTAAATTCACAGATTTCCCGGGAAGTGGGGAGGGATGGCATGATAAGCCCCGCCCACCAAAAGTTAACTTTAAAAAAAAAAATATTGTTTATATTGTTACACTTGTTGTTTATGTTGTTGTTGTTGTGTGTGTGTGTGGTGCTGGTTGTTGTTAATTTTACGTATTTCTCATGTATCTCAGTCCCGATTAGCAAGCGTTTAATGTTGCTGCTTGTTGTTGTAAAGCCGATATACACTGTTGCAGTTGTTGTTGTTGTTGTTGTTGTTGTTGTTGTTAATTCTAGAGAGGTATTTCCGTCCCGACTAAGCGAGAATTGAAGTCATCACATTGTTGCTGTCGTTGTTGTTATTGATGTTGTTGTTGTTGTTGACGTTGTCTGTCAGTCGCCACTGCGGAAGTTTGTTGTAAGGAATGGGTTAACACGTTAAGTCAAACCGTAGTCGCGTTATTGTTGCTATTATCATCATCATCGTCGTTGTTGTCGTTGTTCTTGTTGTTAGCAATCCTACAATTTATAGAAGGGACAAGAGTTAAATAGGGTCCCACCACACGGTAAAACAACAAACAAATAAATATATAAAAAAACAAAACAAAAACCGACTGTTGTAGTTTTAAAGAAAGCGAGCGAGCGCTAGTTTTGAATGCAAAGTTATTTTAAAGCCGGACAGCGTGTTTCTAAATCCTCCCCTCCTATTTTTCTCCAGCATTCTAGTAGTAATAGTAGCAGCAGCAGTAGTAGTAGTAGTAGTAGTAGTAGTAGTAAAAGGTTGCAGCTTGTTTATGTTGTTGTTGTATCTCTCTCTCTGTCTCACTCTCTCTCTTTCTTTCTCTTCCTTCTCCTTCTCGTTTTCTCACTCACTCACTCACTTATATTTTTATTACTCTCTCTTCACGACCGGCACTTGAATATTTTCGTATAGTACCCACATTTTTCCTCTCCCTCTCTCTCTGTGTCTCTCCCCCTCTCTCCCGCTTTTAAAAATGTTCCTTATATGCTTTCTTTACTTCCCTTTTCTTCCCTTTCTCTCCTTTTCTGGGGCTTTTCAGTTGCACGCACGTACGTACACTCGCCCTCCCGAGCGCATGTCTGTGGAACTGTGCGCGTGTGTCTGACTGTACAACGTGTGTGCATGTACGTGTGTGTGCATGTACGTGTGTGTATGTATGTCTATGCGTGTATATGTGTGTGTGTGCGTGCGCGTGCATGTAAGTGTTTTCTAGGTTTCATTCATCCATACCACTACCAACACCCTTACAACAGCAACAGCTTTTACTCAAACGAGGGAGCATCTACACGGTCGCTCGATATGCTAGAAATAACAGCCACATTTCTCTCAAATTACATTTTACCATCTTAAAAAAGAAAAGAAATATACATTCAGTAATATAGTCCTAGATACACTATTCCTGAAGAACCAGATGGGAGTGGACACGACTGGAAAGCCTTTGATCATAGGAGAACTAGATGAAGGTTGACCTGGGGCTAAACAACAATAACAACAAACAACTTCTCCCACTTCACTTCACTGCTTGTTTCTCTCTTTCCCTTTCTCTCACGTTATCTCACGTATCTATCTATCTATCTATCTATCTATCTATTATTATGTCATACTATATCTCGATATCTCAGCAGACTATACAACTAATTGCCTCTCTATCTATATAACTAATTATCTCTCTGTTTGCCCGTGTGTGTCTCTCTCTCTTCATCTCCCTCTCTTTCCTTTTTCACTCCATCTAATCTATCCCTCCTTTTCACCCCCCCCTCTCTATTACCCTATCCCTCCCTCCGTCTCTCTCTCTCTCTCTCTCTCTAT
>JAOPJM010001291.1:38490973-38504351 GCA_027124095.1 Muusoctopus leioderma
TCTCTCTCTCTCTCTCTCTCTCTCTCTCTCTCTCTCTCTCTCTCTCTCTCTCTCTCTCTCTCTCTCTCTCTATCACACATTCTCTCTCTCTCTCTGCCACTCTCTCTCTCCCTGTCACTCTGTCTCTCTCTGTCACTCTGTCTCTCTCTGTCACTCTCTCTCCGTCACCCTCTTTTCCTCCTCTCTCTCTCACACACACTATATATATATGTGTAGCACAGTCATCTTCATTGATCCATTTACTCAATACATCAACTTGTGAAATATCTATTGGTACGGTCGTTTCAGCGTTACGCATATAAATCCAATATCCAAATATCTTTCTTTATCTATTTACACAAATATATTAACCAATGAAATATAATTTTTTGATCCAGCTACTCCAATATATTGACCAATGATCCAGGTACACCAGATATATCAACTGATCAAATAATCTTTTGTGGCACTGAGGTTCCAGTTGTACAGTTAAACTCTATACTTGGAATGCTATTTCTGAAAATATTCAGAAACTGACCCGTTTCAGAGAACCCTGTTACCAATCAACCAAACAACTAACCAGCCAGAAAAACAACCAGTGAACCAATTAGTCAATCAATTAAACAACCACTTAATTAGCCAGTCGATCAACCAACCAGCCAATCAATCAACCAACCTTCAAAACTAAGCAATTAAATGCGTCTTTATTTAAGACTTCTATAAAGGCATCTAATATACGTCCCAAGTACACTACAACCTTTAACCGCAGGCAACGTCATAAAGCATTTCCAGATGGAAAGTAATTCTGCTTCTACGAATCAAGTCGCCTCTACGTGATCGCTTGATCTGCTATAAATAGCAGGTGAAATCCATAAAATCACTACCCACATTCGAGAGTGAAGTCCTAGGTAGACAAAAAGACTTGATGGTCATAGCTGGAACGCTTTTGATAAGGTTTTTGGACAGGGCTGATCTGTTCAAACAGGGCTGATCTGTCCAAACAGGGATAATCCGCGGCCAAACAACAACCACAACAACAAATCTAAAATATAAATTGAGTTAATTGTGTGTTTCGTAAAAGTAATTTGAAGTATATTTGACCCAAGTTTCATTATGATATACTACTGGTGGTGAGTTAAAAGTGGACTAATTGCTTTCGCCCGGCATTGTAGTATGTAGTAGTAGGCGGCAAATTGACAGAGTCGTTAAAGCGTCGGATAGACTGCCTTACGGTATTCGTTCCGGCTAATTGCGCTCTCAGTTTTAAACCTTGCCGAGGTCAACTTTGCTTTTCATCCTTTCGGAGTAGACAAATAAAGTGCCGGTCCAAGGTGGTGGACTGGTGGAATCGTTAGAGCGTAGGATTGGACACCTTGCAGTATTTGTTCTGGCATTTTGCGTTCTGAGTTCAAATCCTATCGTATTCTACATGGGTTGTAGACTTAATCCGTCATCCAGTTTAACACCACCACTTGACTCTTGGTAACTTTAGCGGAATCCGCTCAGTTGCAAGTATTCCGGCCAGGTCTCCGGTCTGAGGATAACTTCTTCCCTCCCTCCTTGCTTTCCCTTCTGACAAAGCGATACAAAAATAAAGGTAAGTCTCTTTTACATTTTGACTTTAAATAACTCTCGTAACGAATTTGACTTTCATCCCACTGGGTTGATAAAATATGTACTAGTTGTTGTTGTTAATTAGAACCAGGTCAGCTTTGATCTAGCTGGCCTATTATTAAAGACGATTCAGTCGTGACAACCCAGTCATTTGTATAACAAGGACTACATTGTCCAATGTGTCTTTCCTGTGATTTGAAGTAAATTTGGCGGCTATTTCTAGCAAGTCCAGTGATCATTGTTGTTGTTGTTGTTAATTGAGCAGCCATATGATTAAAGGAATTCCAGTCATGACGATTCCGTCTTTTTCCTATGTGCAGGGAAACAGGCACATATTATCCAACATCCCTGTAGAGTGTGATTTGAGGGTGATTTGCTGCTATTTCTAGCAGGTCGAGTGACAATGTACAAGCTCCTTCATTGGCTCGTTTGGTTCCTGTGGTGTAATCGGTAATGTCGTCGTCCGGAATAAGTACAAGTCAAATTCTGAGTAGTAGTCATTCATATACAAAATGACTGGTTTGTCACGGCTGGAACGTCTTTGATAATGGATCAACACGATCAGGGCTGACTTGGGTTTAAATAACAATATTTCTGGCCTTACATCCCATTGAAATGGGTGCAGGCCTAGCAGCGTGATTAAGAAGTGCACGCTCGCAACCACCTCATTTTGTGTTCCATTTCACTACGAGGCACCTTACCTAAGTGCCTTCTATCATAGCATCGGGTTGACCAATGCCTTGTGAGTGGAATTTCGTAGACAGAAACTGTATGGAAGCCCGTTGTGTATGTATGTATGTATGTATGTATGTATGTATGTATGTATGTATGTATGTATGTATGTATGTATGTATATATCGACGCAGACATGGCCGAATGGTTAAGAAGTTCGCTTCGCTCTCATGAAGTCCCGGGTTTAATCCCACAGCATGACATCTTAGGCAAGTGTCTTTTACCATAGCTTCGGGTCGATTCAAGCCATGTGAGTGAAATTGGGTGGACGGAAACTGTTTGGAAGCCCGTCGGGTGGATTGTACCCGTAATTCAAAGGGCCGGTCTTGTCACCACACATGGTCATACTGATTCTCCTTGAGAATTACATTGTACGTATTTACATACGTATGCATGTGTGTATTTACATACGTATGCATGTGTGTATGCATTGTAAGTATGTATGTATGTATGTATGTATGTTTGTATTTATGTATGTATGTATGTATGTTTGTATGTATGTTTGTATGTATAAATGCATGTATGTTTTTCTTTGAGATTTATTTAACTTTTTCGCAGAATCCAAGCGGGTTACTATCAGAGTAACAAGGTTTTTTCGTTTGAGTCAAGAGAGTTCCTTGAATTTGTGAATGTTTGAGCGAGTTAGTGCGTGCACATATATGTAGGTGCATGTATAGATATACTTGCACTCGTGTAATGGGTGTGCATGTCTCTTTAGTACACGAATGTATGTGTGTGTGTGTGTGTGTGTGTGTGTATGTGTGATTACTCTTTATGAATGTGTGTGTGTATGTGTGCCATATGCATACATGTGATTGTGGACATATGTTCATTCCAGGAAACTCAAATGGAGAGTCTTTCGAATGTTTTACAAATCTTGAGTGTACCACTAATCAACTGGATTTCGAGAATACAACTCAGTTTGCTTTGTTTTAATTGGAAAACCCCAGTATTTCGAGGCTTTTATGTAAAGCTATTGTTACATTATCCAGTGCACCTATGATAATAGGTACACATGAGAATTAATAGCTGTAAGTTCTGCTTTAGTTCACCATAGACATTTTCTTTTTCCACAACTTTATTCAAGATATTCATATTTGCTGGGCAGCTGACCTCTACCACAGTGCATGACTTTTGTTCCCTGTCTCATAGAACAATAACAATATCAGGCCTGTTGTGTTAGCGCTGTATTGCTGTTTTTATTGAAATGTTCCATCAGTATTCCTTATTTTTAAAGGTGTTGACATATTCTGGTTCTGGTATGACTGTCAAGACAATCTTTGCTACGGAGAGCATTGTAAATAGTTTTGGCAACAATACCATATCTCATTACGGACATTTTGGGGCAGCTGCTGATGATGTGAGGGATATGTTCTACACTGTTATGGCACAAGCGAGATTTTCTATCAAAACGTGGAGATTTGAAGGCATTCTTATCTCTCTTATTAATCAGGTATTTAGTAGCTATTTCCTGTTCCTGAACAACGAAGGTGTATCCTTCTTGGTGGGATGTGTTGTATCTATCAGAGGTTCAGGAGAGACTACTCTTTCTGTCAATGTTGTTGGTATCCTCTAGCTTGCGGGATAAGTACCCATGCATAACTTTCTGCTGATATGATGAGTGTTTATACTCCAAGTTTCTATTTAAGTAGGTTAGCCCAGTTACCCTTGGGTCACATCGAATAGCTAGCTGTACACTCAGAGTACCTATTATTTTCACTGTTAAGTACACATGTGATGTACTAATTTCTCCCTTTACTGTTCAATAGGTGTTGTCTGAGTGATACGACGCAGTACTCAAAAACCGTTTGAACTGACCTTATGCCTTTTCCGCCACTCCTCCATCTAACATAGGCCATGTCAGTGTCACTGTTGATAAGGAAGTTACCAGTGGGACTTAATATCTTCCTAGTCTTGATGTCCAAGCTGCAGATCTTTTCAAATGCCCAGTCTAGTATCTCAAATGTTGGTGCTAGCGCTGATGCTGCAAAATCGTTATGGGATATGGCCTTATTGAAAGCGGTTAGCTCTGAATTCCATACCTTCCGACATCTACTGTCACTCTAGCTTTACTCACAGCACCAACGTATGCAATATTCTCATCAATTCCGAGATACTTATCCTGACCAAACTCCATACCTATGTCCCGTGAGAATGTTGTGACCAGCCATAATTGTCTCTTGGTGTCGTGAATATTACTTGAATGCAGCTTAAGGTCATCGACAAAAATGGTGTATGTGACATTAACGTTTCTCTCCTCTGCAAATACTAAGATGTAGCCTTCAACAGGACTGACAAGGATTTCACTCTCAGGATGAATAGCATTACAAGGAGGCTGTTACTCTGGAATATTCTCATTGATAACAACATTCCTACGATATACTACTAAATGTTCGAGCTAGCTCCACCAGTTAGAAATAGAAGTGAAATCTGCATTGAAACACACACTACCGGCTTTAAAAAAAATAATATTGAGTGGTCATGGTTGGAATGCTTTAGATCATAGGTATGCTTAATCAGGGTTGAGCTAGGGTTAAAACAACAAGAACGACAACTGGTGAATTATTCTAACTTCAGAAGTAGATTTCGTGTCTGAACTGATCTGCTCCGCTAAAGCTAATCTTGTGGTATTTTAAATTTAACAGCGACGGCCTTATAATTCTGATTTCCTCAGTTGTCATCACCTTATTTACTCAGAGACATCTTCATTTTAAATGACAACGAATCATTAAAATTCCACACATGCCACCCACGTTGTATACAAATATGTATGTATGTATGTGCGTGTATATATATATATATATATATATTGTGTGTGTGTACATAAAAAAGGAGGACTAGGAGAAAAGGTTTACATGAATAAATACTAGACATACCAAAACTGGTTGATTTTATTGTGTTTAAGCTTGTAGAAGGAAGAAAGTTGGGAGAGAACAACATATGGCAAGAGGGGGCAGTCGATCACAGCTGTAGATAGCATTTTGATGGGCTCTTCTCTCTCTCTCCCCGCCTTTCTGTCTTACTCTCTCTGTCGCTACAGATGCATATATATATTGTATATGTATATGTTTGAATGTGTGGAAATGTATGTGTGGAAATATTTCTTTCGGAAACGTTCTCAGCAGGCTCTAACAGAAACAATTCTTTTTTGAAACAGTTTTCTTAATAACCGTAGTGAATTCCATAACAACACACACGCACAAACCCCACAATCCTATATTTTCCTGTCCCCAATAAATCTGAAGTAAGAAATCATTATTCCTACTTATTCCTCGAAGGGAAACACGTCTTCTCTAAACTGGTGATAGTCATTGTCTCTCTCATAGTTCGTGATTCTACCAGTGCCATTATTTTCTTATTTTCAAATCTAACCTCTCATGTAACTTGTAAAGTTAATTCTTTCACAAATCATTTGTAGTAAAAGATACTGTGCTAGACATTAAGTGATGAAATAGATATTTCTATCAGGAAAAGACTTTAGTCTATCACAAGTAACATTTCCCGAAGTGTGTTTACCTATCTCTCACAACTGGTTGAACAAAGACAATGTAGTATTAGGTGTCCTGCCCCATGATATAAAGAAGTTACTCGTGAAATTTGAACATTCGACCTATGAGTTTGCAATCCAATACTATAGCTACTCGGATATAGCTACTCTTTGAAATTGTGTAAAGTAATACGCTATATTCATCAATGTACTACAACCATCACTCGTTAGTACATAACATGTACTATACAAGCCAACGACGAAACCTCGACGCGATAACACGACCTGCTAGTCCAGATCAAACACTACCGTCTTAAAAAATAAAGAAGGACACCACGGATAAAATAGTCATAGATACACTGTTCAAAGTAAAAACGGAATGGTCATGGTTAATACGCCTTTGATCATAGGTCTGCTCAATCAGAGCTGACGCGGTGTTAAATAACAACGTGTCCTATATTTAGCTTCTCTTAATCTCGAAATACCCATACGATAGCAGGTTACCAAAAATATTTGGCATAGAAGAAAATCAAGGAATAAAATGATACCACAGGGGGCTTCTTATCTCTTTCCCCTAGATTTCCAGTCGTTCAGAAGTTAATTCTTCTTTCTTTTGTTCTTGCTTGTGTGGTATTTAATAAAAGAAAGGGAAGGAGAAAGAAAAGAAAAAAGCCCACCCTGACTCTCTTAAAACAGTTTCCATTCCCATAAAAGCAATAGTAAATTATGTTTAGATAACGTTTTGTTATATATTTCCAAGTTAAGCTGTTCTCCTTAAATATAAAATTTACATGGAAAGCTGATGTAGCTAATAGTCAAGCTAGAATTACCTCGAAATGAATTTGTTGCAAACTAAGACAAATCATTTACAAATCTAATCAGTTTCGTATATCTTGCTTCGGTAGCAAATTACATGCAGGAACATAAAAGTGATTATTTCAATGCCCATTATGATTACAAACTTGACTGTTTAGTGTTCATTCGGTTAAAGCTTCGTCCGGTTTATTGCTGTTGTAGATTATTAATTCATGTAATCGACACAAACATAGCGTGAGCGATATGACTCCAGAGTATAAACAAGACGTAGTCTGTCAGATGTCTCGCGCCCGACATAATAATTTGCTTTTCATGAGAAATAGCATGAAAATGTTTCTATCAACTGACCAAATGAAGAACAGGCCATAAACAGTGTACTTATGTGGCACGGAGTTTATCGGATTGTAAGTAGGATATTGCAGAATGTGCGAAGAGAACTTGCTGTATTTCGATTGTAGTTAAGTTTGGGGAATTTCAGTTTGTGAGCGTGGGTGTCTAGTCAGATGATATGAATTAACATTATAGTGTTACACAATTTCACAGGAAAGCCTTGGAATATATTTTTTATAGCATCGTCAGTAAAACAAAAAAACAAAAAAACAAAAAAAACAAAAGAAAAGAAAACTTTTGACAGCAAATAGTTATAATAGTTCATCTTAATTTCTAAATTTCGACCTCTGGATGTAGTGAAATATTTATCGTACTTTGTTTAGTGTCCAGACTACACCAGAAAGTATATTCTCAAACATTCGGCAAGTTGTTTAAAACTGATTGAGAGCTCATGCAGCAATTTTACTGTTGCTGAAACACATGCTTTCTCTTCAACTTTTTTTAACCTAGACATTTCTATTGAGCAGTACTAAATATGTCTTTCTATAAATATAATTCAGAAATATAGTTGCTAGACAGTGTATCCTGAAGCATAATGTGATATTAACATTTATAATGTTTAGAGATAATTTGTCTAGAATATCATACTGATATCTGTTGTAGTATCTCATGTTTCTAGGCAAAGATAATATTTGACATGTGATAGGGAATAGAGTCAATTATTCCTCAACAGGTGATCAGCTATTCGCCCTCTATTAGCCCTCTTGCTAATTTTAGCAGTGGGAAATTGGTGTTATGGCGTTTATGCTTTTTGTTTTCGAAGGTCTTTAAGGAGAATAAGTGAAACAGTAGCCACAGGTAATCGAATTAAGAGTTTCACACGGAATTCGCCAAGAGCTTATATCACCGGCGCTACGGTATTCACCATTTAACTAGGATATCATGCTGATATGTATTTTAATGAGGAATGAAATATCAGTTGCCAAGCAAGTAACATATCATTTATATATATATGATACAAGTATAAATACTTCATTTTTAAAAGGTGTCAAACATGGTTTAAATTTGAATCCATCATTATAAAGAACTACCACACTACGCCATAAAGAAAATAACTTTCTCTTATTCTTACTTCCTTTTATATGTTTTTTATTGTTGCTTACATATGAATCCTAGACAAATAAAAGGGTTATTTATATTTTCAATGGTTTGTAGTTCACATTCTCCCTACACTGTACGGGAACTTTCAAATATTGTTTAACATTACATCCCTAGTCTATAAATATTAATATCATGTTATGCTTCATTACTCTATCCCAAGTAATAAATACATAGTCCTCCTCCTCCTCCTCCTCCTCCTCCTCCACCCCCTTCTTCTTCTTCTTCTTCTTCTTCTTTTTAGTATGTAGAAGAGAGACTGGTAAGGTCGATGCAGTGATATTCACCTCAAACTACTGTAGGTTCATACCAATAGGTAAAACGTGAGTAGAGATGGAGTTCCAGAAAGCTGCAGTTCTGACGAAAAAGGATTGGGCAATGTCTTCAATTCCGGGTTCGGTGAGTAAGACATTGTAGGAATGACGCGAGGAGCAGTGATTATATAGACATATCGTGAGAGATCAACATAGATTGAGTGGGCTTGAGCAAGAGTGGTACACGCATTTATAGTTCATAGGAACAGAAGCCGTTGTTGTGTCGTGAAAGATGATACACCGTGTTGTTGGACATGTAAAAGTAGTGTCTTTGTGAATGAACTTTTACACAGCTCACCGTTTTACATGTGGTTTATAATGTTAAAAATGGATTTTCGTCTGAATTGTTGCTGTTCGATCAACGAAACTGCCAGCTCATTGAATTAGCGTGTAGGTGGTTGAGTATCCTACAAGCATGTCTGCATCCATGGCCGAATGGTTAAGAAGTTCGCTTCGCAGTCACAATGTTGCGGGTTCGATCCTACCACGTAGCACCTTGGGCAAGTTTTTTTTTACCATAGCTTCGGATCGACCCTAGCCTTGTGAGTGAAACTGGGTAGACTGAAACTGTGCAGAAGCCTGTCGGATGAATTGTAATTGTAATTCAAAGAACCTATCTTATCATAAATTATGTCACGCTGATTCGGTCTGGGAATTACGTTAAGGGTACACGTGTCTGTGGAATACTCAGCCACTTACACATTAATTTAACGAGTTGGACATTCAGTTGATCGAACAGCTGAATGCTCATAGTCGAAATAGATTGAGGATCCATCTTAGGCTTATAATGTATTTTTCTTAGTTAGTGAATGAAGCACAGCGGCCATTATTATCTTTGTAGAAGGTCATTTATGTTCAGAATGAAGAGTGTGGAGAATAAAACCGAACCTTGGCGTACCACAGAGTTGATAGTGTGTACGCAGCAATGGAACTATTTGACAGGAAAGTTTGAGAGTTTTAGAAAAGACACTATCAAGCTATATATATATCTCTTTACATAAAGAAAGAATAGTACTCATTTTAGATATAGTTCTCCGTCTCAGTTTCAAATCAAGTGAGTTTATAACTACATATCTAGTCCTCTCTCTATCACTTCAATGTAAGTGCTTAATAACAATATACACATCATTTCTCTTGTGATACACCTTACATATTAACAACCAATATTACGAGCCAGCAAGAAAGCTTCTACATGGTCGGTCGATCTGTTAGAAACAGTAGCCAAATCTCTTTCAAATCTCTCCCTAGACTATTAAGAATGAAGGACACATTGGACAATATAGTCCTACATACACACAAGGACGGAATGCTCATGGCTGGAACACCTCTGATTATAGGTCTGCTCGATCCGAGCTGACCTGGGACTAAACAACAACAGATCAAATTTATAACTTGAATTAGATACGTTTCGTACATGGAATTTGAGTCATATTTGAATCAATATCCATTATGACATGCTACCGGTGAGGTGTCAGAAGCGGACTAAATGCTCTGTGCCGGACTAAAAGCTCTGTAGTATATTAGAACATTATATTAATGTTGTCTTATTTACATTATGTCTGAAATAAAGATGGGATGGTCACGCTTGGAACGTCTTTGATCATAGACCTGCTCAATCAAGACTCTTAAACATAGTTAAAGTCTGTGTCGTGCCTACAGACACAATAGGTCAGAGCATATCCTGGTCTATGTGGCGTTTAAGCGACTGCAAGTACATTTCTCTCTACCTGAACGGGACGCCAGCTTGTTGGAGGGTTAACCCCCCAGCTACTACCGGTACTCATTTTCAGCTGAGTGGACTTCAGCGACAAAAATGAAATGCTTTGCTCAAGGACACAACGCACCGCGTGGTCCAGGAATCGAACCCACCCCCTTACGATCGTGTGCCCAACATCCTAACCACTAAGCTACGCGCCTTCAAAATCAAGGCTGACCACGAATAATATTTATTTATCACAGATTTTCTTTTCAGTCTTCTTTTCTACACTTTTGTCTGAGCACGATATTACTGCGACGACTGCTACAGTTTACACATATGATTACTACCGCGTAAGAAGGCAGTGAGTGACAGAAATTGTAGAACTCCCAACTAAATGGCAAACAGCTTTTAGTACCAGTTCTCTGCGTTCTTAGTTCCAATCTTATCGGCATCAGCTTGGTCTTTCTTCACTCAAAGGTCGAAAAAATAAGCTATTCAATCGGCTAGAATGTATGAAATCATTATTGTTGTTATTTGGTAGAGTCGTTAAAGTGTTGAATAGAATGCCTTGTGGTATTTGTACTGGGTCTCTGCGCTGTGAGTCCAATTGTCGCTGAGGTCAAGTCTGCATTTCATCCTTCCGGGGTTGATACAAAAAGTGCCAGTCAAACACTGGGGCCGATATAATCGACTATTCCTTCCCAACAAAATTTCTGGTCTTGTGCCTATTAAAGAAATTATCATTGATATTTAACCCAAGATAACCCCTGATTGAGCATTCTCTATAATCAGAGGTATTCCATTTGTGACCATCCCGTCTACTCTTCAGACATAGTGTATCTAAGGCTACATTTTCTAATTTGTCCTTTCTTTTTTAAGACGGAGGGTACAGTTTGAGGAAGATTTGGCTAATATTTCCAGCAGGTCGAGTGATGGAGTCTGTCATTGAGTAGTGGATTAATTAGAGTTCCTGGTTGATGCTGTTTCATTTCACTTGCATAACTAATGCTGTTAGTAGGTATGTTGTAGGGAAACAGGAAACCATTCCAGTGTATGGTTGAGAAATTCACTTCAAAACGATGTGGTTCCGGTTTCGATCCCACTGTACGTCACTCTCAACAAGTATCTTCTATCATTGCTTCGGGTGAACCCAAACAACGTGAATGAAACTGGGTAGACGGAAACTGTGTGGAAAGCCCATCAGATGAACTGTACCTTACCTATTATTGGGTGGTAGACTGAATCCATCACTCGGTTTAACACCACCATCTGGCCCTTTGGTGTCTTTAGCGGAGTCCACACTGTTGTAAGCATTCAAACCAGATCTCTGCGTTCTTCCCCACCAGTCTCGGGTGACCTGCAACAAGGTCATGGGTGGTGATTCTCCTTCTCTAACTAAACCAGGGGTCGGCAACCTTTTGGAGAAAGTGGGCCAGATAGCTATGCAGTGTCTCGACCTCAGACCGCTCTGTCCAGAAGGCTGCCTTGGTCTGGAGGTTTAAAGAAAAAACAAGGAAGTTAATGTTTTCCAAGGATCGCTTAACCTTAAAGTGAACAAATGTATTTGTAATCGATTCTAATTAGATAATTAGTGTCCAGGTGGGCCGGACAAACATCCTTCGCGGGCCGGATGTGGCCCGGGGGCCGGGGGTTGCCGACCCCTGAACTAAACCATAGTATAAATGTAAGAAAAAAAGAAAGAGATTTATAAATCAGCAGATTTTCTGGAAGTTATATTTCTTCACGACATTGCCAACAGTTTAAAACTACAAGAAAAAATCGATACTCTTTTATAGGTATATACGTTAGAAATTCTCCTATATGGACTTAACATTTCAGACTTCCTGTTTATGTAGTTGAAAATATCTATTTATAACTAGTAGAAACACCGCCCTCCGAACGTTTTCTGATAGTTTGTGTCATATAATGTTGTCTATTCTTATATAGAACTATGTTGTTGTGTGTGTTCTTTCTCGATTTGAGACGGTAGCGTGTGATTTGAAACAAATTTGGCTGCTTTTATAGCAAGTCGAGTGACCACGTGGAGGCCTTCCCTTGTTGACTCAAAGTAAACTCCCTCTCCCTCCCCTCACTCTATGCCCCTCAGCCCTACACTTGCTCTTTCATATCTTTAGAGTGGGTGACTGAACTAACAGGTGACTTAGTTCATTACTTCAGTGAAGTGGTTGTCTTTAGAGACTGTGAGTTTTTGATTTACTCAGGGAGGGTTATATAAGGAGAGGTTTCATTGTTACATTTATACATATCGACACCTTAAAACCATTATATTAAGATGTTGGACAGCGCTGTAAAAGGTAAGGTCTTTCTGATCCAGATCCACGACCCAGTTTCTCTTAATACAACTGGGAAATCGGACCAATGTTACAACACCCATTTCGACACCCATATAAATTATCGGGAGACTCTACGTGCTCACTCGATTTGATAGAAATTGCAGCCAAATATCCCTCATATCACACCTTACTGTTTAAAAAAAAGGGAAGGATACATTGGATAATGTAGTCCTAGATACACTATGTCTGAAAACAACAACAACAACAAACATACGGGATTGTCACGGCTAGAATACCTTGGTCCATAGGTCTACTAGAACAGAGCTGACCTTGGGCTCAGCAATAACAACAACAATAACAATAACTACGTCGGGTTTCATTATTATGGAGAAAAAAAATAGAGGGCGGTGGAGTGACAGGATCAGTAGGGCATCGAACAAACTGGCTTGCTGTATTTAGTTGCGTCTATGTTCTATGTTCAAAGCATGCCGATGTCAATACTGCGTTTCATTTTCCTGAGGTCGATATAATTAGTACCGTTCAGTTAGTGCGGTCGATGTAATCGACTGTTCCCAAACCCTACATTTATGACTTTTTGTCTATGTAAGAAATCGTTATTATGGAAGAAATACTTATTTATATATAGAGATATATTCAACCCTAAACTTATATTCAAAACTGAACTTATATTCAGCACTATGCAGGCTATTTCTATTGTTTCTTATATATGTCTGCCACTCAATTTCGATTCCCTGTGGAAGCTACCTCCCTTCAATCATGTTGCTAATATCCACGAGAAATATGTCAACGTCTTACTTATCATTTCTATTTTCTTGAAGTGTGTAGGCCCGAATACTCTCTGGGGATAACTCTAAACCAGAAAAACGAAAAATGAGATAAATATTTGATGATTTCTTTCCATTTAAACTCATTTCGCACACACACACATACACAC
>JAOPJM010001291.1:38511754-38526250 GCA_027124095.1 Muusoctopus leioderma
ATAATAACCTCGCCCGGGCACCGTAAAATATGCTGTGTTGATGAGTCAACCTCACGATCTGGTCTCGAATCTCGATTGGAGCTATTTATTTGCCCTACACCACTAACACTTTTAAAATAGGAATTGACGCAAACATTCTCTAAAATACTGAATTGTGAAATTCAGACGAATATTTATTATTAGCTTTCATCATACGGAGGCAAGTTGATCAGGAAATTTACAGGTTACATTTATCAAAGCTGTTGCTTATATGGTATTTAACAAGCATGGTTTCTTAAATTGAAGATTTAATCTGTTACGAGGGAAGTAGATAAGTATATTGATAACTTAGAAATGGTGAAGCTGAGCGTACTAAGAAGATATTTAAGTTTCGGAGAGGCAGCATACTAGTGTACTTGCATAATTCTGGGCATAGAGAAAGAGAGAGAGAGAGAGAAGGGGAATCGAGTGAGTGAGAGCGAGTGAGAGGAAAGAAGAGAGAAAAAGGAATTATGAAACAAAGAAAGAAAAGATTGTCTTCGAAAAGTTTGAATTGGTTAAGAGTTGATCTTTGGATATGTGTTTTTATGACAGTTCCTCTGAAAGTTGCCTTAGGTATATATTTCAGGTCTATGTAATTATCAAATGGTCCAATGGCTGCTATAATTTTATTTTATATATTTAGTTTCAAACACAATCTCACCACTCATTGTCTTTACCTTCCTTTCGATGACATTTATATAAATGATTATTTATTCTTAAGGTAAACAAAAACAAACAAAAAATGAAACAAATAAAAAACTATATAGTTTAGAATCATTTCACGGACAAAAGAATTTGATATAGTTAGAAATATTTCTAATAATATTAAAAAAAATATAAGTTTTCAATAGAATGATCAAGAGTAATGGGTTTTATGGGTAAATCGGAAGAATAGCCATGACATTTGTAAGCCTTCCGAGACGGGGGGATGTTGATGCGGCTAATATTCAGCTTGAACATGTGTAAGTTGGCGTCTGCGTGTGTGTGTGTGGGGGGGGGATGTAAGTGGGGAGGAGTTCAAGAGGATGGAAGTTCTGGGGAGAGAGGAAGGACTGAGGCGTGGTTAGGGTGACGAAAAGTGGAAAGGCTGGTGTCACGGATAAATCTTTGTGGAGGTAGTATACAACGAGCTAATTTAAAATGGCACATATCTAGAAGATGTAATCACGGAAATCATATTCACAAGGTCTGATTCTCAAATTACGACTACGATGGATTTAAGCTATTCTATTGGCTTCATAAATATAATTAGTTTTTAAAAGTGTATTTACCCTAGTATGCCATATACCTTTACGATATGCTCACAAAGTTTTCCCAATAGAAAGTGGATAGAAATGTCTTGTCATGTGATTTTAGCTTGATTGAAGACGGGTTTACAGAGATTGTGAATACAATAGCTTATATCTACAAATGTGACTAGAAATGAATGAACCCAATGAAGGAGCCTCTACGTGGTCGTTGGACCTGTTAGAAAACATTACCATTAAATCTCCCTGAAATCATACCCTACTGCCCCCCCCCCCAACTCAAACAAGATGGAAGAACACATTGAATAATGTAGGCCTGGATACCCTACACCTAGAAAAAGGAGGTGATGGTCGATATACGTAGATGATATACGTAGATACATACATAATACACGCACACATACACACACACATACACACACAGACGTGCACACACGCATATATATCCATCCTTCTTTCTTTGGTCCCTAAATTCCTGGGGATGTCGTAGGTGCGCTGTCGTGATCAACTGTATTGGTACTATATTTATCGACCTCGAAAAGATAAAACACAGAGTTGACCTCGTCTGGATTTGAACTCAAAGCGCAGACATGCGGAATGAATGCTGCAAAGCCCTCTATCCGACGCTCTAACGATTCTGCCAATTCGCCTCTTATATTACAAGTTGCGCCCTGAATTCAAATCGGGCTGAGGTTAACTTTGCCTTTCATCCTTTTGGGGAAGATAAATGAAGTAGGGCGGTAGGAGTGGTGGAGTCTAGGGCGGTAGAGTGGTGGAATCGTTAGAGCGTCAGATGGGATGCCATGTGGTATTCATTTCAGCTCTTTGTGATCTGAGTTCAAATCCCACTGTGGCCTACTTGAGTGGTAGACTTAATCCGTCGCCTGCTTTAATACCACCACCTGGTCCTTGGGTGCCTTTAGCGGTATCCACTTTGTTGCAAGCATTCGGGCCAGATCTCCGGTCTGAGGATACCATCCTTTCTCCCTCCTAAGAGTCTCGGAGGCCATGAAAAACGGTGAATAGCACTACCTTCCCTCCTGACTAAGCGATAATAAAAAAGTTGAGTTCGAATTATACCAGAAATGAATTTGTCTTTCTTCATCGACGGCTCGGTAAGATATAATAATGGCAAGTTCGGGGATTAACATAGTGTATTAAGAGAAATATTTTTAATGAAACAAATTATTCCTGTAAGGAGAAGAAATAATCATTAGCTAAATGGTCAATTCTGGTAAAAGAAAAAAAAAAGGCAGAGGAGACAACATCAACAAAAAAGTGAGGGACACATTGGGTGATGTAGTTCTAGATACCCTTAAAAAGACAGAATGATCACGGCTAAAATGCCTTTAATCATAGGTCTGCTCGATCATGGTTGACCTGGTGCTAAACAACACACTAACAACCATAAATATTTCCATATCTTACTTATAGACTCAGTGTTTCGTCTTAGTTGCCCTTCTGCAAGGTAAGTAAGGTGAGGCATGTGGTTCAGAAGTACAATAATGCTTCCTTGACAGGATGCGAACTCTCAACTCATTAATCGAGATGCGAACAATTCAACCAAAGCTGCAAGCAGACATAAAATCATGCCTCTAATTTAAAAGAAAATGGCAAAGAAAACACACATTCACACGGGTGTGCATTACATCAATGGAGGAGCATTATTCATTGTCACATGTGGAATTCTACTCGAGTCAACGAGAGATCTTCTAGGCACTGTCTCAATTGGCTAGAAATAGCAGCGAAATCTCCCTTAAGTTATAGGTAGGCCTTAAAAAAGGAAGGACACGTTAGATAATGTACTCCAGATATATATACTATATCTAGAAAAAAAGATAAGGTGGTCATGGCTGGAACGTCTTTGATCCCAATGATCCGTAATCTGATGGATTACGGATCACATGGGCTAAACAAAACAATAACCCATACTTCATATTCTGTTCGAGTATCTCTTATATGATAATTTCTGGGAAAATATTTACCAAGAGTTTGGGTTTTCCGATGTAAGTTAGTAGAAATTTTCATTACTGAAAAATCAGTTGTTCTTACTCAGAATGCGTGTCGGTGTTATTATTCAGAATTTGTAAGCACGGATGGGGGAATTAATAGTCTCAGACACACAGAGAGCTGTTGTAAGTAATATCATAGTCACATAACAAAGAAATTAAATCAAACAAATTGATTCCAGACGCTTCTGTGATTCACTCTTTGTGTCTGTTGAACTGTTCCTGTCAGTGTCATTGCTTCAAATAAGCTTCTCTGTGTATTATAACCGTCTATTAGATACAATGTTTCCTTTTCACCCCTTAGAGACGCGAAGCAAAATTACAAGTATAGTAGATTTTTATCTATTTTCTCTGTTATGTCATTAAGGTAAATAGTCAATCCTCAAGGAAGCGCAGAATGTAAATAGACTGCTTATAAATACGTAAAGATAATTTAGCTTTCATATGAGTTGTGTTAATGTCCAACCTAAATATCCTGAAATGATATTTAATCAAATACAATTACATTTATTCAATGAACTGATATATTTATGAATTCTTTCAGATCAACAAATGTTGATTTTATTCCGTATCTCTTTAAGGTTAGTTAAGTACTTGTGACGAAGTGTTTTCTTATCTTTTTACAAGTTCACGAGATCGAAGTCGAGCGTATTTGGGGCTTCATCCAAGGATGCATGTAAGTACTTGTTACTGGTACAGACTTATAAGCTACCAAACGATAGGTCAACACCTTACTTATAAAGTAGTCCATGATTACAAAATAACATTAATAGTTCAAACATTGCTTGCTGTTAGATTTCTATGTTGCTAGAAGCTTTCATGCTTTGCGTTAGAGAAATTTTCATTATGTACATATACTGCCGTCTACTGTGAGCCATATTATATAACACTACCTTCCATGGTTCTGGGACGTATTTCCATTCAGTATAATTTTCTTTGACAATTATTACATGTTGATTCAATTTTACTTCTAATATCTGTCTGGTTTTCCGCATCAATTCGGTTTAATTGCCGACAGCGCGAAATTTATAGTGTTATATAAGTTGCTGTCTTCATAAATTTCATTAATTGCACGTATTCTTTTGACATGAGAAATAGCATAGAATAGTAGGATAGATGTTGTTAAATAACAGGTTTTAAATATATCACATCATGACATGGAAGATATAGTGAGTAAGCTTGACCGAAAACATCGGCTTTTATTGAAATGCAAGTTATCTCATAACACTTGCAGATAATTTCAATTGTAGATGTAAAACCCGGACCATTGGCTTAAGCAGACTATCTTCATGGCAATTTGAGATGCGTTGTACAATCAACAAATATCAGAAAGTATAAATTATTATGAAATGCAGTTTCTAATCGCTATGCACTGGTAGTTTTAGCTGTTAGGTAAAGCTGTTATGTAAAGTCAATGTAGATAAAAAATATCTAAATGCTCAAACAACAACGCAAAATGGTTTAATCTCCGAAGATTTATACTTTATTCATCTTCGGGCAGTAACTTCTTTAAATATTTCATAGGATTTTCATATACCCAACATGATTTGTGGCAGGTTTTCTGTATATTTCATTCAGGATTTCCTACTAAAATATTCCGTTGTATTTTTGTTGTGAGTACCAACGCACATTTTGTTTTATTTTTAGAGTGGATTTTATTTTATTTAGTTTAGAGAGAATTTTGATAAATGAAGAGGTTATATATTTATACATATTTGTACATTTAAAAAAATATTTATATTTTGCTACAAATGGAAATTGATGAACAATTACAGCAATGTTGATGAACTGGAGCATCTACCTGGTCGCTCAATTTGCTAGATATAACAGCCAAATCTCCCTTGAAATCACACCCTACTGCTTTACAAAGAACACATTGGATAATGTGATCTGGGTCGCACTAATCCTGAAAACAAAAGATGGATGATCAAGAATTGAATGCTTTTGATGATAGGTCTACGTAGTTAGAGTTGACTTGGAGATGAACAACAGCAACTGAAAGGAACCTATGTATTCTTCATATACGAACCAATATGGTCGAATGTTGTATTTCCATTGCAGTACCATTTCTATTTAAATTAAGTTAAGTTTAGGTAGAAAAAAAAACAATCTATGTGGTATCTACAAACTCTACATGAAACAAACAAGTCTATAAAACAAATCTAAAAAAAGCCAAATATTGACGTAAAAAAAACCTATTCTATATAAAAAAAAATACATTCATACATTCTATAAACAACATGAGGCCAATGCAAGAAAGGACTATAGGATATAACTGTTATGTTGCATGCCAATGGAACAATTCCATTCAGACTTACAGCAATTTTTCGAAAATCGACCAATTCTATTTTTGCTTGCATTTAATTCACAGCGGTCTACTTCAATGGTGACTATTTACTGTGTTCAAGACAACTATAAATATAAGAATAAAGATTCTTTCGTCAACATGTAGTATAAATTGACATTATCTGAAAGAGGTACATCATTATATGTTCAAAATAAAAAACTTTAAAAAAAAATATATTAAAAAAACAATTTCTTAACAAATAACAATGTTCTCAACTGGAAATGTCTCTCTTTCTTCAGACACAATTTTTACTTTGATCTAAAGAATGAAATTGTACTTTTGTATCCTGCATTGATTTATGTCTCTGTACTACGATTCAAAACCAAATTCTAATGTTAACCACATTTGACCAATGTTTATCAAATCTTTATGACCGACCATTTTTTTTTATCAAAGCGAACAGTATTCTTTTAATTAAGTTCACAGAGTACTGAAGGAAGCTGGAAGGGTATTTAAATAAGTTTACAGTGTAATTTTATCAAAGTTCACAAATGTGTAATAAATAAAATCAAAGATATGTATGAAATGATTAGTGTAAAGGTTGAAGACTAATTACGCTTAACACTGTTTGGCCTACTTAACACACGATGGAAGATAAGTTTACCAGTCCATAGAAATCATGGCTCTAGCAAATAATCCCAAAATATCATCAATCACAGAACATCCAGTAGGCTATAGGTTAGTAGGGAATTGAAAACTGTACAGCCTTTAGTGTCATAGATACAAACTCTAATTCATTCCTTCTAGATATTAACTTCATACAAATGAATAATCTTAGCCAGCTGGTATTTCTTTAAAATTATTATACAGATTGAATCAACTGAATTAGCAATTATAATTTATCGTCTGCTTCTACGCAAATTCGAATCAACCACTTCTGATTTGTTCCATTTCAAATAAAGTAATAGTGAAAAGAAGAAAACAAATTCTTCATGAATTTATCCAACTGTGTTAAACATTGAAAAGATTTATTTATTATGTAATATTAAGTGAACGTATGAAACTACGAATTCATAATGATTGATATTTCACTATTGATGTTGACAATTATTTGCAAGTTGAGAACTGTATGTCATATAACTTGTGTTAACGACATTTCCGTGTTTTAAATCAAGTTGTTGATAAAAGCCGTGATGTAGAGAAAACAGTGGAAGTAATACAACTCAATACATTGTTGGATATAATGTGCAACAGACTGTAACAGATTAGTGAGATGTGCTAGCTCTAAGATTTCAGAAAATCAAAGAGCCACAGGTGTATGCTATTGAATATTCAGTACAAGTTGGCTATTGAAATGTTGTGGATTGCTTAATTTTGTATTATAGAATACGATTCCAACCACACTTGCGACTAAGATTTTCCATTGCTGAATATTCTCATATGTAGGTCTACAACATCCAATATGTCCTTCCCTTTTTGAGACTTTAGAGTGTGGTTTGAGGAGGATTTGGCTGCTATTTCTAGCAGGTCGAACGACAACGTAGATAATTCCTCATTGGCTCATGCTCACTCAAGATTGCAGTTAGCGTTGGTGTTGTGTTTATTGTTGCAAGCTGCCTCATGATATTGAAGTGTTATATGATATATTTAATCCCAGCAACCCCGTGAAGTTGCAGTGCACTGAGTGGGTGCAATATTATCATTTTCACATGCATCTTCTCACTAGCATCAAATTTATGGCCACTCAACACATTATCTAATAATTCTATATCTATGTTGACGGCGAAAATTGTTCCCTCAGTCTTTTAGGAATCCCTTCCCCGCATGCCAAGTATCTAATAGACGATTCTTGATACCTGCCAAAGTCGGATGGCACATTTATTTACTTATTTATTTATTGCATATTTCTTTTATAAAGAAATCTGCAGTTAGCTACACTGAAGAATAGCTATCAATATATTTAGACAAAAAGTGGCTAGTATCTTAGAGGTGAGATTACGCATTTTAGTTGATTCAAATTTATAAATAGTTACTGTCTCTGAAAAATATACAATTTCTCTACATCTATCAGAATATAATGAATTCTAACGTTAGTAATTGTTTCTAACATAGGCACACGGCCAACAACCTCAGTACTTGACTGGCACTTTATTTTATCGACCTCGGAAGGATGAAAGGCAAAGTTGATTTGGCAGGATTTGAACTCAGAGTGTAGTGAGCCAGAATAAATATTGCAAGGCATTCTGTCCGACGCGCTAACGACTCAGCCAATTCGCCAGTGCAATTCTTACGTTAATAATGATTTCTAACATATCCAGAAAATATGTCTTTGTCCTTCCAAGTCTAAAACATAAAATAAACAATTGAAAAGAAGTGTTAATCTAGCGTCGGGAGTTCGTATATTACGGCAAAACCTGCCTTTAAGAAATGTATCTAACTCTATATATTTGTTAGTCAAATAGGTTTCGAATACAATGTTTGTTTCTCTCAATTGTGCTACAATTTTTAGTTTTTACTACTGTACCCAAATCCGTGGTAGAATCTGAACTTAGCAAAGCAAACTAAAGAAGTACTTTAATAGTTTTACGCTAAGCCCGAAGTCACAGTAGTAAACTAAATCACTGACTATCAGGTGTCTTGGCCAAGTACATAGCGCAGCACCTGTGAGTGGAGTCGAACCTTCAACTTTTGCAACTATAAACACATGTTTTCCACGTGGAAATTACTGTATTAGTTTCATTTCAAATACAAAAAGCAGTATATTTTTAGGGGAAGTGTATACAGAGACGTAGGGAAAGTGAACTTACTTCAACACAGTTTGAAACCGTGTCATGATTTCGCCTCGCTGGGAGTTATACTTTTGCCCCACGGCTTTCGCCAGGTAAGGAAATATATATTAATGACAAAAAGAAAACAACAATGAGGGATACAGTGATCAATTGTTTGTGGAGACAGATAAATATACATAATTTTTTACTTGACGTTGTATGAAAGCCACATAAACATATTCTGGAAACAGAATCGATATTAATGAATACCAAATGAGAAAAAGACAACCTTAATTTCATGCTTACTCTACATCAAGCAATGTGCAGCTAAAAAAGAAGTTGATTTATTCAGTTTGCATTATAGCTGATTATTTATTAAAAAGCTGTTTGTTGATATCACCATGTTCTCCAAACTCAGTAATTACAGTAATAATTATTTTATTTTATTTTAGATAAAACTTTTAGTGTATATTATTTCGGAATAAATTCACTTATAAACGTGCATTTGTGCTTCAGCAACACGTTTTTGCTTTTATAAGACAACGATAAATATTTGAAACTGTCAATGTTTGCATAAACGATATAAAGACGTACACATTTTATTTGATATTGTTTGTATATATTTTAATTATGTTGAAATATATATGCTCCTCCAGCACTTTGCCACGAATGCTATTTATCAAATCAATTTCTTTACTGCATTTCCCTGATCTCGAATCTAAACTCCATAACATGGATGCTATGCTCATAGGAACATATCATTGTAAACTTTATATTTGTGTAGATTCCTTATGCGTCTTTTATATTTTATAATTTCCTGTCCGTTTTCTAGCTAGTTATATTTATTATAAAATCCAGAGCGGCTGAATCGGTTGAGAAGAGATGTGGCTATATAATTTACACGAGTAATGTTGCTCTACGTTCAAGTCCCGCTGCTGTAGACTAAGTTTGTCATTCGACTGAGATCAATAAAATATAAACTCGTTCAAAATAAGGTACATAGGTCAAGTAATTTTTGTTCTAATAAATGTAAGATTATATTTAATGTACTAAGGCATCACTAACATTTCAATCTCATCAGATAAATTCCACTTTAATGAACATCATATTCCAATGTATCAGGATTTGGAGTTGTTATATAAGCTATTTATATTTGGAGACAATGCGTCACGTCATATGACTAATATTGGCAATTGTAATCTCTGTTGAACGAAACAGTTTTAAAGCTGAATGCAATCTAATTTATTTTAATTTCAACAGTTTTTCTGGTACAAAATAATACATTTCTTGATATTTGAGTATTTAGTTTGAGGTATTACGTGACCAAATATTTTCAAGAACTTATATGGTCAATTAAATAAAAGGGATACACTGGCGAGAATGGTTAAGTAATTTTGGGGATAGGAATGAATGACATTTGTAGATGTTTAGTAAATTCAAGTTGCTGTTTATAACTGCTAAATGTAAAAGAAGTAAATATTGGACGATTATCGATTTTTATCGAATGTAGGGCAATGGACTATACAGTTCGGAATTGGATTTTCGTCATGGGTGACTGTTACACACCGGCTGAACTATCAGAGATGCTTCCGGCTATTATTAAATTTCCTAACTGCTTTAGCTATTCTTTCTATGTTGTGGTTATATCAAACGGACCGGAACATTAGGTGTCGAAAGGGAAAACTTAATTATGAAGCAGGCGTCAATATTCTTTATATTTTGCCAGTGAAAATACATGACATGGCATCGAATGTTTGAAACATTATTGGCAAAAGCTTATCTCTAGGCTGTCGGTTATTGCATGCAATTACTATGACTATCACTCAAAACAATTGCTAATTATTTCCGCCTTAGTTGTATGCGTTATGCCCTATTTTTCATAACTTGTAATATCTTCTGTAGTATTGCATTGATTCGACAAAATAACAGTTTATTCACAAGTTTTCATTAATTTTCAGTCGTCTGTCTCACTTATTGTGTAAATGTAGCCGGTTGTTATTTCCTTCTGAATTCAATAATAATATCTTACGACGTCACAATGCCTGACTGGATAAAATATTAGCTTCTCGGTTTATGGATCGCTAGTTTGTACAATTGACGTGCACTGCGTAAATAAGAAAGGAAAGGGAGACATTTATTTCCAGGCCCCATGGTTGAAAGTAGGTAGCAAGGGAGGGGGCTGAACAATATTGACCACTTTTACCAACAGTTCTCTGGCTTATGAAAGTTAGAATAATGTGAAGACTGTGCTGACCTTTGTAGTATACTCGAGAGACAAATAACCAAATCATTAATTTCAACACATTATTTGGGCGTTTAACGTAGATATGGTAAGCAAAACTGATTTTCTTTTAATTATATTTTAATAGCAGCAAAAACAAGGATTCAACCTCAGTATGTTACATATTTTATGAATATATGGAGGACGAAAGTCAACGTTGAGCCCGAACGATGTGGTACAAAGTATTGAACCACTCTGGAAATCATGCAGCTGGATATGCAATAGATCTTGTACTTACGACTATAACCCAAATGCGTCAAACCGATGAGAAATTATACAATAATATACAGGAGAAGAACTATATTTTGATAATGCTATTTATTGTCTCAGAAAAGCTCTGGAGCTATAACAACAACTATAAAATAAGATACAAAGTATCCAATCAGGCTGTCAGTACTTTGTGCAGTAAACTAGAGTACTTATTCACTATACTAGGAAGTTTGGCTGGTCTGTTATCCATGTATTGCTATTCCACGATTAACATGAGTTACCAACAGATTTGGTACTCATCAACTGACTTATGTCGGCAAAGCTAATCACGTTTCTAACCGGTTTATCGAAACTATTGATAATAATTCGGATGTTTTTACCATATTATAATTTATGAACATCCTTTAACGACTAGAAGACCCTTATAAGCTCCATTCATTTAGAGAGCAGAACACACCAGCGCGTACACCCATAGAGGTGCATAAAGGAGAAAACATTTCAGATCTTTATGCTGGTGAGTTTCAGCGTAGAATATTTTAAACTTCTTGAAACCATTCGTTTAAATTTAGGTTCATATTATTGCTATAAATATCTAATTCAATAGAACCCAGGCAATTGCTCCCTCATATAAAAGTTCACCCCTTTGTCAAAACTTTCCAAAATGTTTTATAAGTGATGTTATATCAATGATGTTGTGCCGGTGGTACCATATTGGTGATGTTGTGGAAATCATATGTGATGTTGAGTAGGCAATTTTGTGATCATGTTGCTTCTTAGGTTATGTTGCGGTGATTCTGGGTAATTGATGTAGTGACGTTCTTGTTGTGGTAATGATATTGTAGCAGTAGTGATGTGTTGACAATGAAGACACAATTCTTTAATTTTAATTGAATAACATATAGTATTTCTCTTGAATGGACATAAAGGGAAAATGAAATATTTTTGCTTCAATAGCAATAAAAGTTTAGTTATCAGAATTGGTAGGTTAGTGATGCCCTACGTTGGTATGAATCAGTTTGGCGCCTCCATGTCGATCCTAAATGAGTCTGGTGACCCTAAGTCCAATGCGATCACCCGACTTCATGGAATTTATTGGCCATAATTTTAGCAGCCAGCCATAGTAATAAAATAAAGAAAATTTGAAAATAAACTAATGAAAGAAAGAAAGAAAGAGGATATTGTAAGAAAAATACTGAGTGAAAGAAAAGAAATTAAGGAAAGTGAGATAGAGAAAGAAAGAAACATGTGAAAAGAAAATGAATAGTTTGTTTGAGAGAGATAATGTGAACGGAAGACAGAACTCATGGTTATGTTGTGAGAATGATGCTGTGTAGGTGAGTAGTGACTTTGGTTTTGTGGTGATGTATTGTTGAAGTTGTGTAGGTGAGGCTGTGTGTGCAATTTTATGTTTTACAGTGATGTCGAGGTGATAGCGTGGAAGTGATATTGAGGTTTATTCACCAGTGTGGAAGCGATGTTGTGGAGATGTAGAGTATTTTAATAAAGGGGGACGTTTGACCTTTGGGTCCTAGGGAATCCTGTCCAAGTGGTTTTTGTTCTAGCCTAAATTACCCGTGTTAAAAGTTATAAAGAATAAGAACAGGCGTCCACATGTCGGACAATTATAATCTGTTTCCGAATAATAGCGAAGCAAGTACAACAGTATTGTTGAATGTATTAAATGTCTCGACAAATTTCTCTCTCACACACACACACACACACATCGATAAAAACGAAAAGGAATTAAGAAATGAAATATATGAAGCGATAAAGGTCACGAGGTGGAGGAGTATTTCATTTGAGGTCTCGAAACCATTGTCTGACAAGAGATATATGTAAGAATAAATCCTATTGTTTTCTAACCAGACAATCGTGTCGTGCTTATTGTCTGCATAGTTAATTTGTAAACGATCAGTTAGCATGGCTTGGTTCCGTTATAGCGTTAGAAACATTGCCGTATCTCTTTAAATGTTATCGCGGTGAAATAAATTATTCTGGATTAGGGGTCGGCTCAAAGGTATACATTTCCATTTTATCATTAACTTGTGTATTATGTCCATGGTAAATAAAGAAACTCTAAGTATGTGTAAACCTTTGAAGTTTGCCGATTAAAAGTAATTTCTAACACAGAACAAAGTGAACTACAGATATAAACTATACTAAGAAAGGACGTCCCTATAACCTGTAAATGGTTTGATTAAATGTCTGAGACGTGTTGTTGTTACTATGGTTATAATGTTTGGACTATTTACCTCATTTTTAGGGATGAAACATTTAAACATATTTAGATATACATTACGTTTCGATCGGTTCGATCTCCGATCGCCGTGAACATGCGTCAGGGGCCTAGTGGATAAGAGCGTTACTGTTTTAGTTTAGAAAGAAAGGCTCCTAGTTTATATCAAGTTCAGTATTATGTAAAATATCTAGGAATAAGTCACCGGATGACGACCGGAGATCAAAACCGATCCAAACGTAGTGTGAATAAAACCAATTGATCCTAAGGCCACATCTCTGACTCTAATATATATTCCAGCTTTGAACATGTCTTTTTCCGAGAGAATTAATTTCTATATTAAGTATATGTACAAGTGTATTTCAGTAATCGGATGAAACTATTTTCCATTAACTATATCACACGCACTATTTAATTAACCCTCAAATGATGGAATTCGACTCTCAACAGGATTTGAACACAATAATGTGAGATAATCACTATACTATTTCCAAAGACTAAAAATAAATAAATTGCAGGTTGACTCCACTACATAATAATGTTGAAATTTTGTTTATCTACACTAGAATAACGGAATACCGAAATAGTAATTTGATTGGATGCAAGTGAAAAACCTAAAAAAATGTTGTTTAGAGCCAGTGTAAACCTGCTTTAGCAAACTTATGATCAAAGGTGTTCCATCTGTGACTATGACTTTTTGGGGGACTATATTATCCAATGTGACCTACCTTTTTTAAAGATGTTAGAGTGTGATTTGAGGGATATTTGGCTATTATTTATAGTAGGTCAAGTGACTACTTAGAGGCTCCCTTATTAGTTTGTCTAAAAGGCTATATGAGTATATCAGGGGCAGTGAATTGGCAGTCATTAGAGCCTCGGATAGAACGACTTGCAGCATTCGTTCTGGCTCACTACGCTCTGAGTTCAAATCGTGCCGAGGCCAACTTTGCTTTTCATCCTCTCAGAGTAGATAAATAAAGTGCCAGTCTAGGGCGGTGGACTGGCGGAATCGATAGAGTGTCAGTATTTGTTCCGGCACTTTGCGTTCTGAATTCAAATCCCACCGTGGCCTATTTGGGTGGTAGACTTAATCCGTTGCCCGGTCCAACACCACTACCTGACCCTTGGTTGCTTTTAGCAGAGTTCACTCTGTTGCATGCATTCAGGCCAGGTCTCTGGTTTGAGGATAACTTTCTCCCTCCCTCCCGCCAGTTTCAGAAGCCCTGAGAAATTGTGATGGGCACTGCCTTCGCTCCTGACTAAGGGATACAAATGTATGAGAATATACTGCATCAAGACAGTTTCAGTATGTTGACTCGTATGTGATTATACGCATTCAAACTCAACTATAAGAAAACTTATCTTCAACAACGACAGAACATTAACTGAACACAGAAAAACATAAGTATTCAACGAACACATACTGTGTATGTGTAA
>JAOPJM010001291.1:38714013-38726956 GCA_027124095.1 Muusoctopus leioderma
ATCATCATCATCATCATCATCATCATCATCATCATCATCATCATCATCATCATCATCATCATCATCACCACCACCACTATACAAGGAGGCCTCGGAATGCCGTCGCTTCTTATGCGCAGACACCTACTGAGGCTGATACATCTACTGAGATTCCTTGATGACGACAACGGTGAACTGGTGTGGTCACCGTTCATGCGACAAGCCTTTCTGCAGCTCGTCTCTTTGACTGAGTTGCAGTCCTGGGTCAAGCGCAGGAATGTTGCCAAGCTCTCACTGCACTCTACCAGCTGAACCATGTAGTCGGTGGAAAGTTAACTCTTACATTCTACAGAGGGTTAGTGGAGGGTATGAGTGATGATGGCCTGGGAGCGATTCTTGGCATCGACGAAGACAGTCTGAGCTGTCTCTTCTGGAGAACTTTCAGGTCAGGTACTATGGACAACTTCCAAAGGTCCTTGGCCTGGCAGTGCTACGGGGGCGTTACCTGTTCGAGATAAACTCAACAGGCATGGCCGTGGTGAAGCCACAAGCAACCGTACCTGTCCGAGATGCGCGCAAGATGACGAAACCGTCCGACACGCACTCGTTCAATGTCCGTGCATTGCTAATTTGTGGGTTTCAGTCGAACGGCTGTTGTCGTGTGCGGGACTGATCCGGCTGTCAGCTGAGTCTATCGTGAACATCGAACAACCGCCTTCTTTTGGCAAGGAAGAGCGGTTAGTATTCCTCTGCCTGGTGGCTATGCCAAAAGAAGTGGTATGGTGGATGCGGTTGAAAGTTTCGAGGACAGAGCTTTTCCCCTCAGGACAAGCCCTCATCAACTTCTTCAAGTACCACTTGAAGAGGAAGGTGAGGATAGAGAAAGAGGTGCTCCCCTACAGTGAATTTTATGGAAAGTGGGTGAGAGTGGCGAAACTGACGTGGCTAAATGGACCCACATTGAATATGCGGCTGTAGACTGGCGGCAAGAACTGGGAGAAGGCACCTGCCTTCGGAGTGTCAGGGTAATCCAGGGCTTTGTACGGGGTGCCCCGAATCACCCTATGTGTTTTCTCCCCCATCTCGTGGACCTTTCTTCTATTTCATATCATTGTACTGTTTTGTACAGTCAGACCTATCTATTAATAACTATTTATTAATGTGTCCTTATCGTTATTATTGATCTCACCCTTCCAACCGATGTAAATCCTCCACACTTTCGTTGTTTCTTTGTTCTTTTCTATGTATTTCGCCTTTGTACTGTCCCCAACTTCTTGGCTGGCCCCTGGAGAGGCAATACCATGCCGTCGGACGGCATCGTGGGCCGCTGGACCAACAGACCGGTTAAACTCCTCTGTTTCTGGTTCGGTTACCACCGCCAGCTGGACTGGAACTGGGACGAGGAAACGAGCAGAGTGGCCAGTCTTACCCAGAAATGATCTGAGAGGAAGCTAAACCTGAAAGGTTGGGCAGAGGTGGCGAGTGTCTACCTCGCCTCTGTTATTGTTTATCGCCTGACTGTCGTGCCTTGCCCCAGTTTCCGTCTGACCAGACTGGAGCATCTACTCTTCGACTTCGTGTGGAAGGGACGCGTTCCACTGGTCAGACGGTCCATCTGCTGCTAGCACCCTCTGCGTGGCGTGCTAGGAGGCATGCCGTGGCTGCTGATGTGCATACACGCTCTCAGGTTGCACCACCTGCAGAGATTCCTGGACGGTGAGCGGGTGCGGTTGCCGTTCTTGAAGCACGTCTTTCCGCAGCTCGTCTCCTAGACGGAGTTGCAGTCCTAGGTGAAGCAGAGACCGAGACTGGGTGACTCTCATCTGGAATGTTGCCAGGCGCTCACCGCGCTCTACCTGGTGGGCAACGGGATCGGTGGAAGTTCCAATCTGGCAATTTATAGAGGGTTAGTGGAAGGGAAGCTCTGGGCATCAACGAAAACCAATTGGCTAGTCTGTTCCAGAGAACGTTCGGGTTGGGGACCACTATAGATAACTTCTAGAAGTCGTTGGTCTGGCAGTGCTACCGTTGGTCTGGCAGCGCTACCGAGGGGCGCTACCGGTTTGGGATAAACTCTACAGGCACGGAAGTACCGTCAGACGGACCTGTCCGAGATGCGCGCAGAGCGATGAAACCGTTCGGCACACACTCCGTCAATGTCCGAGCATTGCTGACTTGTGGAGTTTTGTCGAACAACTGCTGTCACGTGTGGGACGGTTCCGGCTGTCGGCCGAGTCCATCGTGATGATTGCCTCGCTGCCCTCCTTTAACCGGCAGGGAAGGCAGTGTTTTCTGTCTGGTGGCTTTAGCGAAAAGGGTTGTGTGATGGACGAGGTTGAAAGGTCTGATGACAAACACTTTCCGCTTCGGTCGAGCCCTCATCGATATTTTCAAGTTTCACTTGAAGAGGAAAGTGAGGGTGGAGGGGGAGGTGCTGTCCTCATGTGAATTTGAGAAAAAGTGGGTGAGAGTGGCGAAATTGACGCGAGTGGATGGAACCGCTCTAAGTATACGCCTGTAGGTTGGAAAACGACAGTTGGAGAGGGCACTTGCCCTTGGTGCTCAGGGTGAGCTAGGAGCTGTGGGTTCCTCGACTGGCCCTAGATGGAGGTCTTCCTGTATCAGGAGAACTACATCATCAGCATCATCATCATCATCATCATCATCACCATTTGTATACTGTATATACTTGTATTTCTATTTGTTTTACCTCATTTGATTTTTGATGATGATGATGATAATAATAATATTATTATTATCATCATCATCTTTACCATCATCATCATCATCATCATCATCATCACCATCATCATCATCATCACGATCATCATCATCATCATCATCATCACCATCATCATCATCATCATCATCATTATTAATATTATTGTTGTTGTTGTTGTTGTTCGTGGTCAACTTTGCCTTTCATCCTTCCGGGGTCGATAAAATAAGTACCAGTCAGGTACTGGGGTTGTTGGCCTTGTGCCTATGTTAAAAACAGTTATTAATATTATTCCGTCAATCTTATTTTTGAATTACATTCGTTCAATGTACTACCCTGATGTAAATATTTTTATCTCTTTACCTTAGTACCTTTCAAGTTAATTCAATATATTTTTCGTTATTGCTACTCTATGTTGAAATTGGTGGGATTTTAACTGGCTGCCTTTATGGGCTGGATAATCTGCTAGTCCCAACGGCTGTGACTTACGTCTGTTAATATATTGATTTCTTATATTGGTGGCATAACAGAAAAGAAATCCACCTCGACGAGAAACCGAAATCAACTTACTGACTCAACTCAAGTAGATAATTATCTCCCCTCTCTATGTCACTTGCCCCTGTTCCAGAAATATTCTTTTTTTTTATTATTATTATGGCTTACGCAGAGGAGGAAGACTAGTGCCCATACCCTTTTTGTAGGAATTCTAATTCTGTTCGTAGAAATGGAGGGAAAATCGCAAATCATGTCTTATGCTGAGACTCGAAGCCTGCTCTGAATGCTTGCAACAGAGTTGAATCCTCTAACCGTACTCAAGGGCTAAACGGTGGTATTGAACCAAATGATTCATTAAGTCTACCACACAAGAACCGGTATAGGCCATCTGACGGGCGTCCGTACAATTTCTGTCTATCCAATTTTACTCACATTTACTTATTTTGAGATGGTATGTTGTCGATTAAATGATCTCAGTCTGTTACTACCGTTGTATCGGCCATGAGGAGAAGGGAGGTTAAACAACGCTGATGTTATTTAAGCTTCGAATCGAGAAGAAGAAACTTAAGTGATATGAATCATTTATCATAGCGATCAGCAGTCCCGATGATCTTCACTTGTATTTAGTTCGAGAATGATATTAACCTCATGACAATAAAACTCACTAAAATAACATAATTTCACATTCAGATACAAAATTGAGACAGCAAGAACTGGTATTATATCGAAAAAAAAAAAAAAATACATACAATATACAACATTTATAGTGTATGTCTTAGTTCAGTTTCTGACATTGTATCTTCTTGTGTAAAACATATTTTCAAATATCGAAATACAAGAGAACGTCTATCAACACATTACCTACCGCTTACATAAATATGGCCACCCTGGCATTGAACATGATAGATTTCGTGTGAGAAATAAATGCAAATATCTACACACACACACACACACACACACACACACACACACACACACACACACACACATATATATATATATACTAACACATTCCCCACATACCATTTTATCAGTTCAACTTAGAACAGAGATTTTATCGTCTTTTTTTTCTACATTTCTATTTTTCCGTCTTTTTTCTTTGGCTTTCTTTCTTTGATTTCTTTTAACTGTTTATTCCATTAATTTATAGTTTGTCCAGGATTCTTGTTTTCGTCAATTCAGAAGCTAACAATAACAAAATCTGCAGCAACGATGTTGAAATAATCTACTTAAAGACATTTGTCCTTCAATGAGATACACTTGACGGTTCTTATTTCTCTCTGTCTAAACATCGAATACGTCTGCTCGATATATTATTCACGTTTATCTCAAACTACTGAAATTTTGATTCTTATCTTCTTAGGCTTATTTATTTATCGTTTGGTTGAGTGGGTTTCTGATAGATTTTCGGCTTGAAACGGAATCAACTTATCTGAGTTTAACAACTCCACGTATAGGGATGTTTTTATAGTCATGATGTCTTGAATGAAGCGACTGACCAAAACACGCGAATTCCAATTATTCAAGTTTTTTAACACCTGTCCAAATATAAATATAAGGGAGCAGAAATTCGATTTAAGAAATTTTCATTTCAACACGTGTTAAACTGTATCGTACTGTCAATTACTATATCAGTTTTTCTGTAACTGACGAATGACAAATTTAAATCTGAATATGAAGCTAGTTGTTAATGTTGTTGTTTAGGCACAGATCAACCCTGAACGAACAGACCTATGATCAGACATTCTAGCCGCGACTATCCCATCTTGTTTTACACAGACTAGATTCTCCAATGTGTCCTTCTCATTTAAAGCTGGTAACCAGTGATTTGAGAGTGACTTGACTGCTAATTCTAGCATATCGCGCAATTCCACACAGGCTCCCTCATTTGCTCGTTATGAAGCTTATAATTTAACAAGTTAAACATTAATTATTCCACGTTAAGTAATATATTTCTAACTAGTTATTGAAGCAAGTAATGTTAAAAGGACACTGACCACCCCCTCTAAAACGTTTCAGTATTACAAAGCATTCGAGACATTTAAATACAACAGTAATTATTTTAATGAACTAAGTCTAATATCAATACTAATATATTTGCAAAGGCAACAACTAACATATACTAAGAAACGCTGATAGAGTAAGAGGAAAATTCACGGTGAAACGAGTTTGTGATTTAGTTCCACATCATATTTGAAAAAGAAATCATCACTTTATGTACGCCACTAATGTATTTTGGAAAGGTATGAATGTAACACCCTTTTGCCCTGTATCTCTTGTGGATTTGCGTACTATGGCTGACGATCACTATAGAGAAGTATCCTTCGGACAAGCTGAGTCCACCATGTTATTTCGATTCCCAGTGGGAGTAAGTTCACTTCACCTATACTATTAATGCTCTCTGAAAAAATATGAAAGCCACAACTCATCATATTCTCTCCGCAAATAAACGAAACGAAGTTAATTTACTAAAATAGATACTGATTGCCAATTTAATGTTAAAGTTGATAGTTAATACGTGGACGTCAACACATGATATAGAATAGTAGTTCTCAAACATTTTTCTAACCATCACTCCCTTGAAACCCCACACACACACACACACTATTTTGAAATCGTTCCTTACACGCTGAAAATGGAAATAACAAACTTTCAAACTTATCATTTTATTTAATAAGACCCTTGAGATTGGTGTTTTTTCTTCTAAATATGCAATGTTTGGTTTAATGTCGCTGAGATTAATTATTCTGTAATTATACTTACATCCTTTCTTTCTTTATTTAGTAATGTATTCACTGAACTAGTTTCAACTGTGTAGGATGTTGAAAACAATACTTGTGTTGGCCATTTCGGTCCATACTCTTGGATATAGTGTTTTACCGTCTTTTAATTACCAGCATCCAGTATTTCCTTGTTTAACTGTATTCTGAGTTATTATTGCGTCGTAATTCAATTAATTCTTCTGTAATTTCTTCTGTAAATGAACAAACATCGCAGTTAAATGGGTTTATCCTTCATAGTTTTACATCGAATTAAAATAAATAAGAGAATCTTTTATTCATGCCATACTTTAATGATAATAAGTGTCCAAAATATATTTGAAGGTCCATTTTGTTAAATGAAGAACAAATATCTGCCAGTTCAGGCTTACTGTGAAATATATTTTTAAGTAAATTTGCTTGAAAATTTTCTAATTTCAATACTGTTTTTCAATCAATCAATGTAATGAGTTTTCCTTGAAGTTGGAGGGATACCTCATTAAGCTTTCGAAATATCAAAATTAGGTAATATATGTTTTATTTATGTTTTCTTATTTCTCTAGCAATATCTCCGTCCCTGTCACTTCTGGAAAGTTATCTATTGTATAAAAAAGGCGTATAAACTTTGCCAAGTAATTTCCTTTGGACAATCATTTGAACTCCCTATGAAAATGAAGTCTTGCATACTGTTAATTATGATCAGAACGAAACTTTCTGAGCAGGCGATCATATTTGCTATGCGATTTTATTTTATTGATAGTTTTAATGACTATACTAAGTGAACAATGTTGAATTGACTCGTGTTTTTTGCTAAAAAGTTGCGCCTGTGAACAATGAAATGTATTACAATACTTCCAGGACACATGTATTTCAAATATGCTATGAAGCCTTCATGCCTTCCAACTATTGTGGTAATCCCATCAGTTGCAATCGATATCAAATTTTCTAATGGAACATTATTTTCATCAAACCAGGATCTTAAAGCAATAGAAATAGATTTAAATATTTTACAAATAATATATCTTCTTTCAGTTTACAACAGTCATCCTTAAAATAACGTACATACGCCATGATAAGAGCTTTGTTATCGACAACTGCGCACTCATCAACCTTAACTGAGAAATTAGTTTTTTTTCTCCCATCTTTCAGTTAGTTGTTCATCAATATTCACAGACATTTCATCAATTCGTCTTCGAATTGAATCGTTACTTAATGGAATTTATTTTCATCAAACAAGGATCTTAAAGCAATGGAAATAGATTCCTCAGTATAGTCTTTACTTTTTAAGATACCTGAAGAATCTTCCTGCATCGCATTTGAAATAATAGTTTCTTATACAGACGTTACGACCTTCTCAATAGTTGTATGACTACAGCAATTTTTTGTAATCATTTTGGCAATCTCATAGGATGCAACATTGGTTTCATTTAATTAGGAATCTTTTTTTTGTTTGTTAATATCTGTGTTAGGTTACGTTCATACATGTGTTAGCACTCCTTATTTATGAATTTTTATCATATAAGGAAGTGAATATACGAAACATTATTTTATTTTTAAGACGCACTAAATGACTAGAAAAGTGACAATAAAGTCATTGTTTCCCTGCTCGAAACAAGTGACAAACTGAAAATTAAGAAGCACTAGAGCTCTAAAAGAAAAATCAATAAACAATAAATAATAGCACAAAAAATAACACGCACATACGTTTCAAATTAGGTAAGAACTCAGCACTGTATGCATAACCGTCACTAAGCCGCTAGAGAATGCTTTGAATGACGACCCCATTCCACTGCACTTTTCACTGTTAAATCTCTTTAAAGTCATCGACAGCATAACACATACTCCGAAAAACGTTTTAAAACCTGGATGACCAATTCTAAAATAATTTCATTCTAATCGTTGCTCGAAAATCTTCAACACACGTCAGTAAAATTTTGTCCAACGTTCACCCCCAAGAATTCCATTTTCGTCTCCCAAGGGAGCGAAATCGCCCCTGTTGAGAAACCCTGGTATAGAAAAATATGTCGTAGTGATGCCGAGACAAGGTGGTTTAAGTACTAACATCCATCGACAACAAATAACATAAAAGATATGTTGTTATAAAGGAATACATTAATTACAATATCGTTTGTTTTGAATGCAGTTAAGTTTTGGTTTTAGTAAGCAGAAGATTTAGAATGGCCGACTTGAATGAAGGCTTTTGGGTTTTTATGTCTTCCCAATAGTATCATGCACTCTAAACATGACAGGGAACTCGCATTATTCCAGTTATCAACGATATGAACAGTAGAAAATGAACTGGTGTTGGAATGCAAAACGAAATACAAATTGGTGGTTTCTAGTGGTTGGAAGTGCTGAGGTAGAAATCTCTCATGTAAAAGCGAATAAACAGAGAAGCAAACAACTAATTGGATTCCGTCTTTAAACTGACGATTTTAGGTGTGACTAAAGAGGAAATAAGATTATGTTAAATGTGTATAGGAGAGTGCGGGTGGCAGAGTGGATAGAGTAACTGACTGCCAGCTGAAAGGCCGGTGGTTCGTATTCTGTCCTTGACACTGCGTTCTATCCATAACTAGGACACCTAACTGTCAAATGACCTAGATGTGAATAGACACGCTATTGTAGGGACAACTTGCTGCTTCAAGCAGCGGTAGCTCTGTTGATTTGAAAAGTGATTCGTTAGCTTGCAGTGCCAAGTTAAATTTCTCCTGCAGAAGAATTACCTGCGATATACTAGCATCCTATCCAAGTGGAGAATTATCTCTCATCTGATTAATGATACGAAAATTGACGATAAACATCAAGCCATGGCTGCGATTCGAAAAAGGATTAGTTGTTAGATTTAGAGGTATATATGTTAGTTTATCACTTAAATATGACGTATATAATTGGTAACTAAGTGTTGATAAGTAAACCAAAGAACACAATTGTGTTCAATATACCATCCGTGATGAGAAAGTTCTATTAATAGGAGGTCAGATCACTTGACCTTTTTTCTCAGAAGATCTGATATCTATTTCGGATAGGCTGATAAACTGAGGTATAATATGTTCTCTCCAGAAATACGAGAAAACTCCAACAGCGAATTTGAGTTCACAGCTGTTAAACTGTTATTGCTATATCTTATACATTCGCCTCTACATTAAACAACATATATACCAAAATTAAAGGCTATAGCGAATTTAAAGAATACGGTATATAATGCCAAACTAGATACGAAACATCACAGTTTACTGTATGCATCTTCTCCATCGGCCTCAAATATTGGTTGGTTACTCTGTAGAAATGCTATATATTTTATGGGATAATGAATGGAAAGGCGTAATTTTCATAACTGTCTAAATAGTATTAAGAATATAAATATAGTAACATTGCTAAATCCGGGAATTGGATGGTGATGGAGTAACAAAGAAGGAAGAGTATAAGTTCTGCATTGTCTGTTTGGATACTGCCGTGATTGACTTTGCTCCTTCTAAGTCGAGAAAAGTACCAGTAGATTAAATAGTGTATAGCAGATCCCTATAAATGTGAAGCCTCGTGTTAAAATGTAAGAAATATATATCCTAAAATCCAAATGATAGCGAGTTTAATTTATTGTCAGCCTACCTCTACACTACGGTACCTGCAACTTTAACATATGAACTATCGAACGAACGGGGGAGCCGTGAGAGCCTTACAAAGTCGCTAGACCTGTTAGCAATAGCAGCCACATTCCTTCAAATACACACTACCGTTTTGAAAAAAGAAAGAACACATTCGATAATGTAGTCCTATTATAGACGAGATGGTCACGGCTTGAATGCCTTTTATCGGACCTGGGGCTAAACATCAACATCAACATGGCAACTATTGAGTAGTAGTAAACTTCTTTCGATTTCTGCTCGAAACCATTTCACTTCACGACTATAATCACTGAACAGGCTTGAATGTCAATCTACTCTCCTCCGTCCAAAATCTGAGGTATTAAAGTAATATCGGTTTCTTTTGAGAAGATTAATCGGACGGAGTATATTACTAGTACTTCTGTGACTTTGAAGGGATGTAGGCAAAGTTCATCTTGGTGGGATTTAGATACAAGATCAAAAGAGAAGGAACTAAATTCTTTAAGGCCTTTTGTCAAACGCTGAGCTATTTCAACTATCCACTGTCGTTAAGAGAAATTATTTTTCAACATTCGTTTATTTTACCTAATCACAAAGGCTTGTTTTCGCATGGAAGAAAAATGGGACATTGCAATGTTTATGACTTTTCTATAGGGTTAACGGTGCAAGCACAGTCGCGATTCTCAACTCTCGACCCATTCATTTTATTTAATATTCATTAACGATATACTAAAACTCCAGTTAATTAATATATTCTAGTTTCATTTCCACGTAATTCTATGGGATAGGTAACTGATTTGACGGGAATGGTGTTTGTGTATAACACTCACTGAATCTGGAGGTAAACAGTGACGTGTCATCGTGTCATATAGAATTAACTTCAAACAGATTAATGTTGTTGTTATTGTTTAACCCCAAGTCAGTCCTAATCGAGCAGACCTATGATCAAAAACATTCCAGCCGTGACTATCCCGTATTTTTGTTCAAGCATAGTACATCTAAAATTACATTATCCAATGTTTCTTTCCATTAAAAAAAAACGGTAGGAGGTGATATGGGAATGACTTGGTAGCTATTTTTAGCAGGTCGAGCGACCACGTAGTAGCTTCCTCGTTAGCTCGAACATAAATTAACTTGTAACATGAGTGTTTTATAAGGGTAAAGGTATAGAGTCGAACGAGTCGACTGAATTATTTTCTTAATGCTAATGTTATAGACTCAAAATTTATAGCAAGGCTGCGCTAACTTACCATGGGGAGTAACAGAATATGCACTTCAGCTACTTAGTCACCAGTCTCCACAACGTCTTCACTCTTTTGAACATTAATATATCACCTACTTACCGACATTTCAGCACACCAAAATGGTGATATATAGTTATATTCAACTCTACCTAAAACAGATATATCCCGTCGACCTTTTGAGAGAGATATAAATATTCACCGTGGCAGGTAAGTTTAGTTTCTGCTTCTGACAGCTAATCCTAGAATAGTATTGTTGTTTATTTTATTATCACTCTGGGTATGAGAAGAACTTTATAATCCAACTATAATGGAAATTGAACTCAGCAAATTTAGACATTGAAACACTGATCGATTATCTAAACTAGCCGAATTTTCCAGCAATGCAGAACGGACTAATGCAACGCTGACCCTTTTATTATGAATTTGCTGGTGGTTTTCATTATTTATTATTTATTATGAAAATTACCGATAAATTAATTATATAAAGTCACGTAGATAAAAGCAGTTTACCTTCAGTCATAGAATCTGGATAGTTACTTCAGTTTCTCAATGCATTTTCTTGCTGAATATTCAAATCCTTTTACTTGCTTACTGTACAGTGAATGGAATGGTGCATTTAAGCTATTAAAGGCGGAAGAAAGATGAATGTCAGTTTATACTAAATAGCATCGAACCATGTCGTAAAAAAGAAAAACTAGCACAGGTGTCGGTGGATGCGGATTTCCCACTGATAAAATCGACAAGTCTGCTAGTGTATAAATGTGTATGATTAACTCCTACATTATTGATGTAACTACAACTATCCATTGCATTGATAAATGGCGTCTAGTAGTGCAGCAATAAAAGTCTAGGTGTATAGCAATAACATTTGATTTATGAGCTGTCCTGTATAATGTGCCTTCTACAGAATAGACGACGAGAGAAGTATTGCATTTATATTGAGCACTCTAAAATGTAAACAGTGAAATGTTATTCTATAAGCAATAGCTAAACCACTGAAATAGGGGTCTCATAGTTAGCGTCAATATGCGCATATGCACAATAAGTATATTTCTTTCAGAAGTATTCCCAATGTAATGCTGCAAGAGTATATACATTTCTGTCTATGTCATTACAAAAATAGCACATTAATGAGAAACAATCCATTGGAATTTATTCTATCCATTTAAATAACAGCCAGTATATAATTTGCTTTTACGTGTTGAATCTTGAGCTGAAACATTAACCATTTTCATTCCGTAAAATTTTGTCCAACCAAATTAATTTCATACACTTTAACACACATCAGCCGATAAACAGTATGTCAGTCGTAGAGCATATGTTTCAAATCATTTGCAATTCGCAATATATAAGACCAGATTTCTTTAATACAGATTACCAATTTTCAACCAGGTAAAAATAAACAGAAAGAGTTAAATATATAGTCTTTTAGACTATATATTTAACTCTTTCTGTTCATTTTTACCTGGTTGAAAATCGGTATTCTGTAAGTTTCAGGAGATCGTATTTATATTTAGAATGTTATATGGTTAAGTTGTATTAGGGCTTTCACAGAAGAAACCTTATTTTTTTTCATTTTCCGTTGGTAAAGTGCTTAAATGAATTTTGATCAAGATGTGTATGAAGTATGTAGTAGAAGCTATTGGCGTAGTGCTGTAAAAGAAATAAGAGAAGGATACAATTAACCGGTAGACCGGATCTGTAGGAACTTTGCCATAGAAAGAATTTTAAGACAACCGTTATATACCTAGTAGTCGTTTGTGTCGGTAAAAATTAATCCATAGAAGAGTTCAGTGAGTAGAATTGCAGTGGGGAGTGAAATAATCTAACATTTCAGTCACTTCCTCTTTTACTTCTTCTTCCTCTTTGGAGGGAGAGAGAGAGAGAGAGTGTGTGTGCGTGTGTGTGTGTGTGTGTGTGTGTATGTGTGTGTGTGTGTGTGTGTAAAAAGATAGGGTCTTGCTTATGTAATATAGTGAATTGAAAAGTTCGATCCAGGCAGTTAATCGAATTTTTTCAACTCATTATATATTACATACGTGAAACCCTACCGTATTTGTATTTAGTATGCAAAACGCTCCCCTGAGGTATTTTCCCTCAGCCATATTGTTGATATTCATAATCAGCGTCACTGTATTCCCC
>JAOPJM010001291.1:38805992-38817327 GCA_027124095.1 Muusoctopus leioderma
AGAGAGAGAGAGAGAGAGAGAGAGAGAGAGAGAGAGAGAGAGAGAGAGACAGAGACAGAGAGAGACAGAGAGAGAGAGATACCATGAGACATGAACGATGCAACGGAGAGATGGGGTAAGAATGTTGGAATGACTCGAGAGAGATGGCACAAGATCGGTGCTTTTTGGCTAAAATTCAGCGAAGCCCTATGCATTTCAATGGTGCGAAAGGATTAGGCGAATACTACAAGTAGAGGTAACCTTAGCTGACAAGACATGCTGTTAGTATAACTACTTTATCGTCCGTAATCTCACACTCACTGCAGAACGCTTTATATTACGTTCACCTTATTTTTGAGAATAGGTACCAGAACTTATGGAATGCTACTTGCTATATATATATTACAGTAATCGATATTCAGTGCCAGGATAAAAAAAAGATGTTTTAATATTTTGGTCCTAGGAGGATGTACAGCATCCTTAGCTTTTACAAACACTCTCAGCTTGAACATCAGCAGGTTGATGCCAATAGAAAAAATATTCGGAGATGAGATTTGTAGAGGGTTCCATTTCTGGTTTCATTGATATTTAAAATGATGAAGACCGAGAGTGAATACAATGCGCCTGTGTACCATTGATTGTAGGGATTTGATAAGTGAAGGTTTGTCAATCAGTCGCATACAGTGTTTGTATGCAATCTAGAAAGTTTGCAAATGTATCAGTTGTACGCCACATTTAAGTTAATTGTACTTTAATACGGGTGCAATTGTGTCTTGTATAGTGTCAGCATAAGTTCAGAGATAAAGACTTAACTCTGAAGGGAAGTTTCAATGTATTCACCATAAGAGATAATCAGTATTTTTAGTTTCTGAAGGTTTTCATTGTGAGTTGGTGTTATGTATATTGACTGCATTTATGAAGTAAGGAATGAGTCTACGATTCCATATCTCCATTGGAGTATATTTTCAAGACATGTTTACATGTCCGGTGTGAAGTGTGTATTTAGCGAGTGAATGGTGTGTTGACGGTTATGGGAAAGAGAAAGTTAGTATCATCTGCATAGAGTATATTTGATGAGAAGTAAATAGGTCATTGAGGAACAACTAAACAATGAGGCGCAAATTTAATAGTGTGTGATTAGAGAAGTGTTTCTTCGACACACGCTGCAATGAAGTAGTCTGATTTAAACTTCAAATCGAAGAGATGAAGGATGAATGAAATCAATAGGTGGATACATTTGTCCTGAATTTCCCGTGCGAGTTACGGGAGAAAACTTTGTTGATGTCAAAGGCAACAACATTACTTATGCCAAAGTTCTCAAGAGTGAAAAACTGTTAATGTGTGAAGTAAGAGGGAAAGACGCCAGTAGAACTTGCTCTACAGAAACTGTCATGGTGATCGCTGAGATAAGAATGAGACTCGTTTACTACGAGATAGACGTTTACACCTGTTTCTATCATCTTTGAGAAGTTGGTGATTAGGGCGATTGTTCAGTAGTTGGCAATGCAAAAGAGGTTACTCTTTGTGGAGATGGGACTCACTCTCGTGTGTTTCATAGCTTAGAATAAATACTTGTAATAGAGAAAGGTTTAAGTACTTGGTGTAAATAACAGCTAGATCAAACACGTTCATCGAATAAAGTGATCACAGATATTAGAAATGCTGTGGTAAGTTGCTACAATAACTAAAAAGGATTTCTCGACAAAATCATTGCATTTAGGTAGTAATGATTTACTGAAGTACGTATAAAATTACATTTAAAGAAATGTTGTGAAAACTAAAAAGGTTTAACACATACATTTCTGAAGGGTGTCAAAGAAACGGTTCCAATTGCGAATCAAACCCGAATCAGCTGAAAAATTACTGACAGAAAGTATATTTATTTTGTAAATTCAGAGTAAATGTTCATCTCTTCGGCACTATGGTAATTATTATACAGCAGATTCTTACATCTGTTTGACTTCATGTTAATTAAATATTCATCGCTACTCAATCCCTCGTTGTCGAGAATATCACCAGCTCGTTGATTTGAGGTTAATACTATGATGCTGAACTTTAATCTGTCAAAATATATATGCAAGGAAAGAGCAGCTGATAGCGACCAACCTCACAAAATATAACCTCGTGACATATCGCTGCTCTAAGTAAAAAATCATGTAGTTCAAGAATCTGACTAATTAGCCACAAAAGTTGTAAAATATCTGAAAATAACAAGGCTAGCGCCACATTTGCTATATTCATATACATATGCTGTTGAATAAGCAGAGCCGAAGTGTCAGATTTAATATTGTATCAGACTTATGGGGCTTCTACACTCGATCTGCTAGAAATAGCACACACCCTCGTTTTAAAACTAGGAAGAACATATTGAACAACGTGGTTCCTGATATACATAAAAAACAGGATGGTCACAACTAGAACGTCTTTGATCATAGGTCTGCTCTATCAGAGATGACCTGGGGCTAAACAACGATATTAACAAATATTTGCTTTTGCCTCTTTACTTTCTGGTTCAAATTAAACAAATACCTGTTATGTATGGATTCATTAAATACCAGTCATGTAATGGAATCAATTAAATCAACTGTGCAAGTCTGCTATAAATTTATATCATTATGCCAATGTAAAGAACGAAAAAATGATCTCGATTACGCAATCATCATGGGAGAAGATTAACATCAAATAAAGGGAATACGCAACCTAGTTTCATTTTCAATTAGTGATCATATTCTATTTCTCTAGGATTGGCATCGCTAATTACCTTTGAGACAATATTCAGCACCACACAATTTAATTTTAAGGATAACCAAAATAAAGCAATGTTGTACTGGATGCTATATCGTATTTAGTTCGTTGCAACGCGCATTTGGAATCGAATACCTGTATTATATTGGCGTCGATTGCAACGCCAATATTCAATTTACAACAGATGTTGGTTTTCTGCTTAGTGATCGAAAATAGAAAGTGAGAGGGACCACTTGCCTTATTCTTGGAGAAGGACGGGTAATCGGGTCTCCACGAATGGAAGGGGTTACTTGAAAGGCCCTCCAAAATGTTTTTGTCCACTCTGTTACGGAAGCCCCCACACTTTATTCGGGAAATTTCTTCTCAGGTCCCAGTTAACTTCTTGTATTGTTCTTATCTGAAGTCTATTGGGCGGTGTTTGGAGAAGTAGCTCCTCAAAGTCCTCCCATTTGGTTGTTAATTGTTTTGGGTGTTTTTCGATGTATCGTATGCCATAAAGAAGTTGTCCACAAAGCGTTGCAGTCGCTCCTTAGAGTGTATTGACAGTGCCACGTCATCTGCATATATGTTTCTGATGAGTACTTCACGTACTTTGGTTTTTCGCTTACGTCAGGACAGACTGACCAGCTTCCTGTCCGATCTTGTGTGAAGGCAAACGCCATCAGTTGATGTTCCAAAAGCGTGTTTCAGCATGACAGTGAAGAAGATGCCAAACAGAGTTGGAGCAAGCACACAGCCTTGTTTCACACCACTGTATATGTTGAAGGTTTAACAAGAAGAGCCTTCAAACTGAACCCCACCCTTCATATCTGTGTGGTATGACTGAACTATCCTGAGGAGCCTCGGAGAAGAACCAATTCTTGCAAGGATTTTGCCGTATGGACAACTCAAAACCCTGCCAGGACTTCAACTTGACCATCAGTCTGAAGAAAACCAAAGTGTTGGGTCAAGGTGTTGAGCATCCCCTTGCCATTACCATCAGTAATTTCCAGCTGGAGGTTGTCCAGGAGTTCACATACCTTGCTCTACCCTGAGATCAACAGAAGTCTCGGAAGAGCATCTTCAACATTAGCCAGGCTAACAACGGGAGTTTTGGGAGAATAGCAAGCTAACGACGCACACCAAGGCTGCAGTCTACAGAGCCTGCATCCTCAGTTCACTGCTTTACGGCAGAAGAATTTGAAGCTTCTACTCCAGACAAGAGCGGCGTCTGAATACCTTCCAACTTCGCAACCTGAGACGCATCCTGGATATCAAGTGGACACTAAGCCCCCTCATCCTGCTCCAACCACGAAGTCTAGCTGGGTCACATACACCGCATGTGAGACGGGAGGATCCCAAAAGACCTGTTGTACGGGGAGCTGGCCTCTGGCAAGAGATCACAAGGGCGACTCCATCTTCGTTTCAAAGATGTGTCAAACATGGGAGGACAATGCAAGCGATCGCTCCCACTGGAGGCTGAAACTAATCAGGGGGTTACAAAGACAAATGGAGTGTAGCAGACGCTTGCTGCTGAAGAAAAGTGCACTCGACGAAAAAACAGCACTCGACGAAAAAACAGCATTCGACTGGCAGGCCTACCTTCAAATGTAGTCGTTGCAGCCACAGCAGACTCTGCTCTGCTAACAAGACTAACGCACTACTTTTCATGCTCATATCCATGGTCACGTGAGACTAACGGAAGCCGACGAAATCATCCCATATTGCTGCCACGACTGACGAAAGATTTTTGCTACTACACTACTATCTTAAGGTACGTTTCGACATGCGCGTACGTCCGCCTCTCCACTCTTCGTCTCTGTGTTTATGCATCCATTGGTCTCCTTCCTGCATGACCAGAGCAACTTTCCTTCCTTCCGGACAAGTCTTCTGGTTTCTCTCAACTCCTCCATCTGTATCGGCAGTTTCTCAGTGACTCTTGCTGCACTTGCCGTAGCCGCTGCCGTCATCGGTGATGGGACCGGCGACCGCAGTGGTGGTGGTGGTGGTGGTGGTGATGGTCGATTCTACAAGGTTCAGCCGACTTGTCGCTGAACTGGTGTCGGTGATGTTATTTTTTCTTTCTTTATTCACAGTGACATTGTTGTTGTTGCTGCTGTTGCTGTCGTCACTGTTTTGGGCGTGTTGTTGTTTTGCTTGTCATGTTGTTGTTGCTGTTGTTGTTGTTGTTGCCACCTATCACAGTTGTGGTAGTGGTGTTAGTGGTTCGACTAGTGATTGGGGGTAGGTAAAGCCTTCGCTCGTGAAAGCAGCGACATGAAAGATTTGAGTGGAAAAGCTATTTTGACTTCAATCCCCTCCTGCTTCCTTCTCTTGTTGTCCGGATAGCAAAGACGCCACCATGCTGGATGTTATTAGACTTTTCTCGGGTGGGGGAAGAAGAAAATTGAAAATTTTGTTCCAAAATACGAGAAACAAAACGAAACGATCAGTCCTTTAGGGTCGTGATCGGTTCAGCAACAAAAAGGAGACACAAAACTAACAATAACAAAACCCTGGAAGGGCAAACTATCAACAAATTTTCGCAACTACGGGAGCAAACAAAAACATGTATTGTGCGAACAACAGCAAATAATCATAATATTTTTTTACATTGGCACAGAAATTTTGCGGAGAGGGTAAGTCGATTAATTCGACCCAGTACTTGACTGGTACTTTGTTTATCGATCCCAGAAGGATGAAATGTAAAGTTGACTCGGCAGGATTTGATCTCAGAGCGCAAAAAGCTGGAACAAATAATTCAAGGCATTTTGTCGAGCTTTAACCTAATAACAATAATAATAATTTGTAACATCAAAATAAAGATAATAATAATTATAAGAACATCAACAACAACATCGATAACATAACATCTCTTAATTTCATTTTCCTGTTTTGTTCGACATATTTATCATCAAAATAGAACAATCCTAATTTTGAAAAATATAAATATTAATATAATGGGATTTTGATATTTTTTCGCTGTTTTTCGTTTTTCGGTTAAAAACAATTAGAGCCCGAAGATGTGATATTGTCATCACTGATAAAGTAGCCTATAGTGTGACATTAGCTGATCGTGCTGATATGGAAGCGAGATGTAGTGTGTTGATAATTGGTTGGAGCGACTAAAAGTCATAAAAAAAGATGTCAAAACGCCGAAATCTGCTTCACTTGGCGTCGGTAGAAAATAGCGGTGACATTGACTGGAGGGGGTAATGTAGAGAGCGGTGTGGGCTGTTTGTGGAGCGAAGCAATAAAAAAAATATGACTAATTCATTGCAGCCATGATGGGAGGGTTATGAAGGGAAAGGAATGGCGATATGGGAAGTGGTTCTTCTAACCACCCAATTTCCATTAAAACGAACTCAACACAGTGGAGGGGGAAAAAAACGAAAGAAAGATAGAAAAGAAAGGAAAGAAACAAAGAGAGAATGATAGACGAAAGATAGACAGAATAATGGAAAGAAATAAAGCCTCTGGATATTCACTTATACTCAATCAAACAAAGAATTTCTGCTGGTACGTCGCTCTGACTATTTTGACCTATTCTTTCGGTTTTAAAATGTGTGTTATCTCTAAAACAATTTCCCCCGTGGCTTGAACAGCGTGAATATCTTGAACTATCTACGAAACAATTTCTTCATAGCCAATGCAGTTTTGATAGAGATGCAGCACAGTTTTAATATCTACATTTTAGACATACAGAGCACAATATTTATATATACGAATATACCCACTTGGATGGTTGACATGAGAGAAAAATAAAATATTAATATTCAAAAATTGTATTTCATTTCAGAAAGAACTCTATCCGAGTAATTAAATAAAACTAATCAGTGGAGGTCACCAGAGTAATGTCACAAGACAAACAATACACACACACACACACACATACATACATACATACGGAAATTTACGAAATTGCTTTTTCATAGTTTACTGTACACCGTACGTATAAATATCTATTATTTTCCCATTATTTTAAAGTATATCTATGAACCTTTGTCCACATAACTGTGAAATGATTGTTAAGTTGACCAGCAAGTACGAATCTATATTTATTTATGATAACAAACATAGATAAAATAATATATGAATACGACCGACAAAATATCAATAAATGGATTCGTCTATAGATGTTATATTTATTTATTTATATATTTTCTAATTCTGTTGGTTTAGTCGGATGGAAATGGATGAGCCCATAGCCTTTGCAGGATCTCGGAGGCCAGTGAGATCGGTGCTTATAATGTTTCTCTTCAATATTGCAGGAAATATGACGGCTGCAGGAAATATGTGAGCAGTGGAAGAATCCAAGTAGGTCGACTTTCTGGAGTGGAAAGACAGGATGAAGTGGTTAGTGTGGGGCCCGAGAAGGAGGTGGATACAATATGGGTGACGAGAAGTCGAGAAGACGAATACATCGGGAGTGCTTGAATGGAGGTGACACGAAACATGCTTACTCTGATGAACAGAGGCCACTGTAGTCGCAATAAAAAACAATGTGTGAGGAGGCAGAATGTCTGTGGGGCAGTCGTTGAGTGTGTCTGCGATCGACTTCCTGTCATTCAGTCGGTAGATTTTGTGGAGAGGAATCAGTCTATGATCTCCATGTGTAGTGGAATCACTGCCCAGATGTGGAAACAGTACTCCATTTGGATTAAACAATAAGCTTAGGATATTCTCATCCATATTCATTCAAGATACATCATTTAAAGTAAGCATTCATGTAGTTTAAAGGGCGTATATTATTCTGTGAAATGAGGCAGTAGTCACTGCTGTTACAAGAGTACAATTAAAGAGTTCGTCTTTAGTAGCGTATCAAGAGAAAGTCAGCCTGGAGTAGACCGTCTCTTCCCAATATATATTCGCAGGAGAATTTGAACTTATCATTACGAAGCTGCTAATTAGACTTCCGGCAATGTTATTGTGGTAGTCTTACAGAAGTGCGCTGTGCCTTCTATGTACACCTATTTACAGATAGGTGGAAAGAGCGATAGAAAGTGATGGTCTTTTGTCGAGGACATATTGCAGCCTAGGGGAAATGCTGCTAACCACCAAATGTGCGGCTATATTGTATGTGTCTTATCAATTCATTCTATTAGAATATCTCAATTTACAATGTGTTAGAATAATGACTGCATGCCAAAGACGGGCTGGCCTTCCCCTTCAGAGCCAGAAAATAGTTCAGCTCTCAAGAACTACTATCAAATACTTTACAAAACTCAACTGAGACCCACAAAGGAGTACTGCTCTCACACATCGGACGGTGATCATGTTACATGTACAGACTTCCTAGACCCCCCCCCCCAAAAAAAAAGAAACAAAGTCACCCGACTGATTGACATGAAGTCGCTCGCCAACATATTTCGACCTCTGGCCCACAGACATGGTGTCACCTCTCTCTGCCTTTTCTGCCGTTACTACAGTGTCCTATACTACCCAGAGCCACCTCCACTCAGGCACTCCTGACTTAGTTGCCTCTCCTTTTCTAATCACCCATATTGTGTTCACACCCTCAGGCCCCGCAGTAACCACTTCTCCTGGTCCTTTCTCCCAAGAAAGTTAACCTTCTGGAATTCATTTCCCTGTCCATGATTTTCATATCACTACCAATGTCCAACTGTTCAAATGCATAAAGAACATTAATTACATCGATTTTATCGGACTCCGCGGGGCTGCTAGGGCCGTGATCACAGCTCCTTCTTCTAGACCAAAACAACAACAAACAAAAAGGGATTTACCGATACTTTCCAATGGCTGAATTGATTATGTAAGGGACTCCTACATTATTAAATAAGACATTTCCTTCCATTTTATTTGAAAAGCTAATTCATTCAGTATTAATGTATCTCAATATATTCAATATAGAATAATAAAATGTAGGTGGGGGTCTATATTGTGCCAAATGTTTCGCTGGAAATTTGTATCTGGGGTATAGTAATAAATAATGATCTATAGATGAATATATAAGGATAGTGTTGTGACTGCTTGATACTTAAATAGTGTGTAGAGAAGGTGTAAAGATTTGAAAGGAACGATATAGTAACTTTTATAGATCTGCTCGAACGTTTCAGGGTGTAGAAAGCAATCTAAGTTATTTGAAAGCATTCTAATTTAATTAAAGACATTGGCAACGTTGACCTAAATCTGAACATTGCAGTTATTGAAAGTACAACTTCGTGTTTTTAACAGAAATTCGATTATACCATGTATATGTAGGGGGTAAATACAGATTAGGAACTTTGAAATAGAGTGAAGCTAAAACAATAATGTAGTCAGATATATAAGAGAAACATATAAGGGGAAGAATTGTAACATTATGGATCCTTCTTCTATGTTAACATGAATTACACGGTAGAATTGATATCGTATTGTTACAACTTATATGTCTAGTGTTTATATTAGGGTATAGGAATCGACATAGGGTTACATCTTTAAGTTTGATGGATTACGGAATGTTCGTCCGACCAAAACTAAGAAATTTTCCAGTTTTTCGACTTTTCCTGAGGGTAGTGTATGTTTGATTGATCAGCTGACTGACATATTGGTTAAAGGTTTGCTTCGATATCAAATATATATATATATATATATATGATATCGAAGCAAACTTTCAGGGTTTTCTTTTGACACATCGATCACGCAACTATATATTGGTATTTCTTATAACAGCCGTTAAGCCAAATTTGAAAGTTTTCTATTAAAGGAAGATTGGGATTCATTACAAAAGTTTGCCTGAACTTCCTCGTTAGTATGAATCTTTTAGAAAAAGAAATATACTTGAAACGAGAAATTCTTAGAAAAACATGTAAAACGTTTATTCGACTTTAGTCTTGGGATTTTATATTGAATGTTTAACAATCCCTCTGTAGTCTGGGGGAGAGAGTGAGAGAGAAAGGGAGAGTCGCTGATGCCCAAGTGGATATCGGTCTGCGCTCAGAACTGTCCAAGGTTCGTATCCTCTCAATAGCAGCGATGATCAAGACATTTTATCTAATGCCGTCATAAAAAGAATTCCAATCTACGCAATTGCACTAAGTATGTTCCTGGGGCACAGCCTCATGTTTACAACATATTAGTTTGATAAAAAGTATGTTTATTCTGGCTCTAAAATGATATTGGAATTTTATATTTCAAGTATTCTCAGCACGTCATGTGACTGATAACGCAGCGACTGCGTTCGGAACTTATTGCACCCTCTTCAGGATGACTTGTATACCATCACGTGAATGCTGAAGATAGTATAGAACTATTAATAAAAAGTCTATATCATACAGTCGCTGGTAGAGATCTGACAAATATTTACAAGTAAATAATTTGAAACACCATACAGCATGGTAAATATATATTTCCGTATGTGAAGGCATATTTAGTGTGTACTTTTTTTCTTTTTTCTTTTGGTGGGAGTTATAAACATGTTTTGATAAATTCAGATATGGAGTTGGTTTTTTCACGATAAGAGGGACTTCAATAATAAAGGGTCCTTCGATGATTACAGCGATACACATATTAAGAAGTACAAAACCCAAATTTATTCTTATTCGTAAGACACAGACTGGTCATGAGGCTATATATATATATATGTCTGCTACTTCAATATAAGACCACCAAGATATGAGCAATCGCTATAAATTTGGTGGGTCAGATGAGGCTAATAATAAGATACTTTGCCCCGAGGAGAAAGAATTAGAGAGAGAGAGAGAGAGGGCGGGGATGAGTGAGGGAGTGTTAAAAGTTGACGGCGACTGGAATGGCAGACAGGAGACTGAGAGAGCAGAAAACAGAAGCCAAGCGGGGGAACGTTCGTTATGATATTTAATTTGTATTATCTTTTACTCGTTAACCTTTTCCTTCTTGTAAAGCTAGAGTATGGGTTTCAAATAGAAATAAGGAATAATATATACAAATAACACCTGTTGTTATTGTTGTTGTTGTTGTTGTTGTTGTTGTTTTTGCTAAGGCCCTGATTAGCTCTAATCCAGCAGACCTATGGTCTCAGATGTTCAAGCCTTGACCATCAAGTATTCTAAATAAAGTGTATCCAGGACTACATTATCCTAAATACACGTGTCTCGATCCCTTAAGGTGTGATTTCAGGGAATTTGTTTGCTAATTCTAGCAAAGCAAGTGACTTCCATTCATCTCTGTCTTTAGCTCGTATCTACATCAGTTGGTTTCCTACCGACTAACACAAACCTTCGTTAATTGGGTTTTCTCCACACATGCTACAACACAGGTTGGACATTTGAAGGCTCATACATTATGAAGAACACGATTGGTAGTCAGTATATTTGGAAGGAAATAGAGATTTATTAAAGTAATTATACAGGGCCAAAAAACCTTAAGAAAGCAACCATTGCTTGCTTTCTGCATAAATTTGTAAAATTGGATAATTTGTTCCATGTGCCAAGATTTAACACTCCGAAATCCAGTACGTTGTTATTTTATACATTTTATACATGAACACCCTAATACAACTTTTGTTAGTCAAGAGAAAATATTTGTTTATAGCTTTGTAAAAATTTAAAACAAAAATAAACAACAATTAAAACAAATCATTCATTACACTGGACAACAACATATTTGCTACTGGAGATGTGTAAAGCGATTAAGACTAATTTGGGTACGCTGA
>JAOPJM010001291.1:38957460-38969089 GCA_027124095.1 Muusoctopus leioderma
TCATCATCATCATCATCATCATCATCATCATCATCATCATCATCATCATCATCATCATCATCATCATCATCGTCTTCGTCTTCGTCGTCGGTGTCATCGTTTCGTCATTGCTCTAAGTAATAAGCAGGGCAGATTTTAAACCAGAAATAGATGACATACTGCACTTTACCACAGCAGCAGTTCATCTATTAAGATATATATGTTAAGTAGCTACCACTGGCACTTCAGTTGATTATAAAGATTATGTAGAATGCCAAGTACTCTGAAAGCTTGTTACAAAAAATACTCGTGTCAAAGACAATCTCATTCAAATGTATAACCGTGTAAATATGATAAGTCAAACGTAATCATATTCATACATACGCACACACATACACGCACATATGTATGTATATATAAATATATATGTGTGTGTGTGTGTGTGTGTGTGTGTGTATGTGTGTGTATGTATGTATGTATGTGTGTATGTATGTATATATGTATATATATATATATATATAGTACCGTGGAAATGCGATATGTCACATACAATATTATTCCAGCGATGAAAAATTTGAAATTTGGTTCTCTAACTTTTCTTTATTTGTAATCAACGAGGGATAAAAGCTGTATTTTATTCATGCTAAAATGCTTCCATGGTCTTATATTTATATTTATATTTTAGCTTTATTTCATGTTTGTTTGTTGTTATTGTTGTTTTACTGAAGATATGTTTCCTTTAAACAAGACACTAATCTTGCAAAAGTAATAGACCTAGTTATTCATTTTGACTTTTTTGCATTTAACGTTTAATCTACGTTCGAATGATTTTAGAATCCACAGGGAGAAAATAAATCCAGTAAGATTATCGCCACTTGACAGAATAATTGAAGAACAAATTGGCACAAAAGTTTCAAACCAAAAGTAAAGATCACATTCATATGTATACCCTTGAGATGTATTCTTACATGGAGTGTTTAAATTTTCCGGACAATAAACCTGAAATTTTGTGATTCTATTTTCAACATTCATTTCGATCGCTATATTTTCCGGCAATCTACACAGACTCTATTTCTATCTTTAAGTAACCTTTAGTTTCACTTCAACTCAACATTTATTTCAAATACAGGGTGTCGACACTCCTGTCCACTATATCAATGTCTTGTTGAATTTTAATGATTTTCGATAGAATATTTAGTAAAATACATGTCCATAGCAGTTAATCTGTGAAATAAAGTAGCTGGCAAGGTCAGAATTCTGAAGTGTACAGAAGATGATACAGAATTTTCCTTGAAAATAATATCAGTCTTCCAGAGTGACATCACGATATCTAATTCCTATATGCCTTGACTAAGTTAAATTGTGCTCTTAGAATTATGTTTCCCTGCCAGATACTTAATAAAACGTCTCTACTATAAAATGTTTATAGTATTATATTTCATAATAGAGACAATGCTCTAAAGTAGTATAATCAAATCCCATCTAGTTGGGTTCGAGTGCTTGTTGTAGCTACTTCAAATTTCCATAAAACATTATTGTATTAATTTAATTTAATTTTACTTAAAACACTAAAGATATAAACATCCCAACTCCAATTTACATATCCTGAGAAGGTAGCAAGAAACTAACCCATTGTCTGCCCCCTTCTACACAACAGCTAGATTTGAACGTGGATGTACTACTAATTAAAAAAATAGTGAAAAACATTATAAACAGTTATATTATTGGTTTCACAAGTCTAATATGTTTAGAGAAGATGTATAAGTGATTGGATCTACCGAGTATATTACTATTACCATTTTTGTCCTCAACCAAGGAAGGGCGACATCGGTAAGACTTTAGCTCAGAATCTTGATGGACAAGATAACTACTATAATGACTTTAGTACAACACGCAACTGTCTTAGCTAGCGCTGTAGACTTCTTTGTAGAGTTATATTATTGTAGATGTTGTGTGATTCAAGTGAATCTGAAAACTTCTAATAATACTGTTTTGAAGAATAAAAATAAAATCCTTTAGAAAGAACAGATAAACGAAGAATGTAGTTCGATAGCTGGTTCCAATACCTTTTGTCAAACATCTCTAACACTCTAACTTGATTTCTTTTGTGATTTTCAAAATAAATAATACACCAAACTAGATGCTATTTACTCATCAGAATAAAGATTTGAAATTGCGTTAGAAATCTTCAACTTCATCTTTCTTTTGCATCTCAGTTGCCTGACAGAAGACAGAACTGTTGAAAGCCGAAATTCAAAACGAAACAATAGTACCGAAACTTGAATACCATTTAGACATGCGAGGATCACAGTATATGGCTGCAACAATTCCAGCAGATACAGCCCAGAAACTAAACTTCGAACCACCACCAAATGTCTGGACACAAACAACACGCTAAAATGATACTAAAGAATACTTTAGTATCGTTCTAGCGTGTTGTTTAGGTGTTTAGACAATTGGTGGTAGTTGGACATTTAGTTTCAGAAGCTGTGTCTGTTGGAACTGATGCAGCTATATTACTTTCTAAATGCTCTCTTCCATTCCATGAGAACGAACACAAAACAAGTAATCACACCGATACAATTTCCAATATCGGTTAGGTTCAAATGACGCCTGATAAAACAGAAACATGTCCAGAGTTTTTGCCCTACTGCTAAAGCTCATACTCACTCCACGTAACTGCCTTTTTTTTACCAGAATTAGTCATTTAGATCATGATTGTTCTTATCATCAAAGCTGTAATTTTAATTAATAAAAATTTATTGGCTTAATACAAGTATACTGGCGCCCAATATACTTTTAATGTCTATGCCGAGTTATCAACTACCTCCAATCATTTCCACAGACTTCTAGATTCCGACGGACCAATCGAGTTTACTTTGCTTATAAACTCTTTTGCCACCAACATAGTCATCAGTTCGTACAGCACCAAACTGGACAGCAAATAGACGAAACAAATGGACTGACAGACTGTCCACACATAACAAAACAGATCTATGTAGAATATACAACATAGGATGACGTTTGATTGGCTACTTACGTGTTATGTCACTTGGAGCTAACCTGTTCGGAGACACTCAACAAACAATGACCACTCTAATGAGTTCTTGGATTGTTAAATGTAATTGAAATGTTAAACAAATCTTTTGAAAATTCGCAATTTTCCAGATATATTCTCTTTATGTGATGAAGGAGACTTTCTGCCGTTGTTCATGCTACTACTACTACTACTACTACTACTACTACTACTACTACTACTACTATAACAACAGATGCTACCACTACCACTATGACGACGACGATAACGGCGCTAATCTTTAAATATCTGAATCGTACGCAAGCTTTCTTTTATTTTTATTATTAACCTCTCGGTGAATTAGTATTGCGACTTCCATGCTAAGTTGAAGGCATTCCACTGAACTTATTCCCTTAATGACTTTCAGAAAGGCAGCAACATCATCACAACTTCCCACCCCGCACCCCCTCTTTTAATGAGAATGTTAGACGTCTTGCTTCTTTCTTAACCAGTAAACTTTGTTTCTCCTATCCATATCACTTTAAATCAATATACTTCAAATCTTTAACCACGGTAGCCTCTCTAAAAGATAATCATGGCTTGTAAATCGTTTTCTCTCCTATATATAGAATGACAAAACATGTCATAATCAACAATATATCCTTAGTCAAAACAATAAAAGAAATTTAAAAAACTTCAGTGAATTGTTAAAGGTTACAAAAACCAAAACTAAATTTTTGTTTCTAACTAAAAGAAACAAAATGTCAGTGAAACGTTTCTTATCACAAAGATCTGGTTTAGTTTCTTTTCTTTAGCTTATTTTGACTTTAACTTTTTTCATATTTGTTTGCAATATTTTTTTCTGTTTTCGAAAGAAGAATAAATAGAGAAACAAACGTTTCACTCAAGATGTCACAATGTCAGTTTTCCTAGACACGAGAAATTATATCTTTCTAGGTAAATGTTAATAACAACTAAAAACCAACACCAAACAATAGTCTATGGCCCACTTTTAGCTTAATGTAGTAAGATATTTTTCTTTCGTTTTCCAAGGTTAAGTATCTTCATTTTACAGTGAGCTATTGTAAAATATAGCTTTTATTCTACTTTATAATTAGATACAACACGATATTGCATTTTTTCTCAACTAGGCGGAACGCCAAATAGTTCATTCAGTCCGTCCAGTATATTACTGGTACTTATTTTATTGGTTATGAAAATATAATGGTTAAAGTTAACCCAGGCGAGATTCGAAGTAAGAAAGGAAACTAAATAATATAGGACATTTAATCCGGCACTGATTCATTTCTGCCAAATCACTTCTCTTATACTGCAATATTCTAATTTCATGCTATGGTGAGAGGCTATTCAGAACTAAACCCACAGCGCGGTTTCGATTCCTTGTTGAAGCATTTTACTTCTATTACGTTGCTTATTCCTTCGTAACATGCAGGAACGTGACAACCCTAGAATACCACTTCAAAAATACAAATTCTTTGTTCCTCGTTTTGGGGATTTTTAAAAAATAAGTTAGTCAGAGAAAGAAGGGCAATTCTCGGATGGTGCGCGTGTCGGCGTTGTTCACGTGATAGCCGATTGGTTCACCCGCCATCCACATGACTTGTCAAAAGAAAAAATATATTCCAGTTCATATGCGAGTACTGGAGAGTGGAAATAAGCTTCCGGTTGAGCTGTGTTCACGACAGTTTTCTAGTCACAGCTGTAACCATTTTATTTCACTTCTTCAACGCTCTTGAGACAATTATGAACCACGCAGAACCTTGATTCCCTTTTAATACCTTTATATATTCCTCTTTAATCCTAAGCGTTATTTTTATGTAAGAAATCAATTATTGTATCTAATATAGGATAGTAAACATGATGTGTTTTTAATTACCAAGTTCTGTAGAATATATTATATTTTATTTGTTTTTTGTATATCTTAAGGTCTTATCTAGTATGTGAGTAGATGTTTTCACCAAAATGGACGACCTTGCTACTGGCTTTGGTTTTTAAAAATCTCATTATGCTCCAGTAAACGATATCTTACTCAATCATATGAGAAACAACGCCTAACTTTCGTTACAGACTTAAATTAGAAATATACCATATAAATGATTATTGACAAATAGAAAGTGTTTATTTCACTTCTTTGTATTCTCCTCTGGCTTAACGACATGTTATAAAGACTTGCTATAACCTTCAGGTCAATGTTTACACTTCTATTGTGAAGAGGTGATTTTCTTAAATAACAATCTAGCTCAGTCATATTCCTTGTTTAGGCATGAAGCCTAAGTGCTTTAGTAAGGATAAAAAGATAAGTGTGGACGCTTATTCTTCCGCTATCATTGCAAGGGAAGTGAAATGGTTTCAAGCGGAAACTGTATTCAATTCAATTTTATTAAACAAAAACGGTTCATTCGCAGATTATATTCACCAAATCTGCAACTTTCTATCCATTTTCCTTATCCTTAGTACCGTAGATATAGGCATTTTGAACGCACGTTACTTACATTTCAATAGGTGGGAATTAGGCATCTTAAGTAACATTTCATTAAAACGTTATTACTACTAGAATAAAGTATATCCTTCTGCAGTTTTTTACTTTAGTTAGAGGAGGATGGGCAACTACCATGGCCTTTAATATATCTCCCAGATAAGAAGATAGGGATAATTGGTGATGCTGTAAAGATTAATATACAGTTAACAACGTTACAAGTTTATGGGTAGTGGGGGTTGTAACAAAATGATTAATGGCAAATAGATGTAGTTCTAAACCAGTATTGTTAAGTAATATATTTAATATGGTGTTTGAGAGGTGGGTACGCTGTAGGGTGTGACGTGTGAAGGAGAGCCGTGTTTACATAGGAGTTGCATTGATTTGGCAAATTCTGAGAAATAGCTGACCCAGTAATACTGATAATAGAAACAGGGAGAGGATGTATCACAACGAGAAGTTTTGATGATTAAAGATTTGCCAAACAGACGGTTTTCTGGTGGTTAGGATGCATGCGAATTGCGATATGTGGCCCAGGTCTCAAATGCACCAGTAGGCGTGTATGCTGTCTGTAATAAATAGCAGTTGCTCAAGAGCTGAAAAATTGTCTTGTCTTAGAGAGAAAACACAAATTTGAGGATGCTATGTTAGTGCCAAATTTACCATTAATTGTTGCGAGTCTCTTTAGTTTACGTAAAACAGATTTCCTCTGCAAGTTTTCAAAATCAGGATTAAAAATATACTAAAACAAGTCAAAGCGGATATACATATCATATTCAGGAATATTTCTGCAAAATAATTTACCAAAAGAAATATAGAGTAAAATAACAAGCATTTTTAACATTATTATTATTAATGTTATTACTATTATCATCATCATAATCATTAACGTAGTAGATCCAGTATATTGTCTACGCAGATATAATGATGTGTTTTGTTATTCATGCGTAGTAAAAACATTGCTAAGAGTGTTTCTTAACGTTATTTGCTAAGGTTTCAAGAACAATATTTGTGTATTTTTGTGTATGCCAGTGTATGTGAATACATAAATATCTATATGAACGCATACATACATATATGCATGCACACCCATATGAGTTTACAATAATGTCTAAGGTTCATGCAAGCAAAAGTACGTGTGCATGCAAGCACACTTACATACACAGACGCACATTATATATACATATATATATATATATATACAAACATACATAGAGAAATGCATGCTTATACATGCATGCATACATACTACATGAATATAACATGTATATGTATACATGTTCATTGACATGCGATCTCTCTCAACCCTTGTTCTTCACAGATATATTATAACGATTGTGTCACTATCACGCTTAACTAACTAGAAGCGGCAAATAAAAACTATTACACAGTCATTTATATGTTAATTGAAAACGAATAGTTCGTCTTTATTGATACCTCTGCACCTCCTCAACTCCCTCTCTGTATTTCTCTTGATCTCTTTCTGACACATTGTTTTTCTCTAATGAATACCCTATTCTTTTCGTCTTAATTTCTAGTATTATTGTATATTGTTAATATTCAGATATGGGTTTTCCTTTCCTTATATGACCGGTGAAATACTGCCATTGTACCAGATGGCAAATGTACTAAATATATCTTAACAGACATATTTAAGGAGAGTGAAACACAACTTTACATTGCAATTAATGTGGATGGAAAGAAGCATAGGTTGATCCAGTTTAGCAGGTTCCTCCTTCTGAAGATTAATATCTGATCATAACATTCACAAGCATATACCGCATTGTTGTTATTGATATTGCCATACTAATCACTGGCATACATTATTTACTTTTGTTGTTCACAGCTCAGCCTTGGGAAATCGATAAAATAAATACCAGTAATAGACTGGAATAGATTCAGTTCAAAAGTGCAATAGACTCTTCTTCTTCTCCACGGGAAACCAATTTATTCCACTTTTGAACTGTTTGTACTCACTAATTGCCGAAGTAGACAATCAATAATTTCCTCTTAATGTTTATTTTATTAAATGGAACAGATTCAGTTGACTATCCTCCGATAATAATCAGATTTGTGTATCAGCAAAGGTAGTCGTACAGCAAGAGGTGAGTGCCAAGCCAGTCGAGCCAGTAGTTTGGCTTCTCGACTGAAGCTATTTTCTTTTACTTGTGTCAATGATGCATTTGAGAATAGCCTGGAGGTCATACTTAACTATTTATTTCCTTTGAACCTGCTTCAATTGTGATTTTCATAACGATGAAACTAAAAGTTTTGTTTTACCGCCTACATTAATAATTCAGAAACTTTTATACACGATAGTTCATACTAACATCGAGTTGGTGAGTAAACCTATTCAAATGCTTATTCAGCTATCTTGTGTCTCGTCAGAATAAACTATTATTGATGACATTGTTGATATTGTTTGATATTTATTCAGATGGAAAGTTATTTATTTTGTAAAAATTTAACACAGAACTATTTCTTAGCGAATTGCCAATTTATAATTTCAAATCACAATCTAAAGATAGCATAAAGTTGTTTGATAAATCACTAATAAAAATGTTAAGGCATGGTAGAATGTCATGATCATTCTATTGAATTTAAAGGTAATCAAACCGACTTTGTACATATTTATCATATGTATGTGGCATTGATATAACATATTCCAAATGTTAGTTGTCGAATATGGTATTTTTATTTAATGGGTATCAACAGAGAAATGAATGGACAGAGGCTAAAAAATCAATTATTAGAAGCACTAAACAGCATTTTGTGAATAAATAGAAATGTAAGATAAGACTTACGGGTGTGTGATTATATTAAACACATATGTTTAGCCTTGCTATAAAAAGTAGATTCTGTGGTTAAACAGTATGGTGTTTTTTCTGTGACCAGAAAAAAAAGGAGATCGACCTGACTAGTTCCAGCGTTTTCTACCGCTTCATCAAAGGTTGGTTACTCAATTATTTTTTTTTACCACGGAGAGAATAGCAGCTTATAGCTATTTAACACATACACAAATTCGGATAGAACCTAACCACAATATCTACTTTTCACAGCGAGACCAAAAGTGTGTGTTTACTAGAATGCTAAACTGATTATGAATACTATCCGAAAATATTCGTTTTAGTGGATATGAATACTAAAACTACTTCTATTGTAATAATCCCACCGATGGAACTAATATTTCCTGCTTTTTAACAACCGTATTTTACTGCTTTCTCATTTGTAATTCCATGCTGAAATTTTTAAAAGGAGTTTCACACTAACATCTAGTTGGTGAGTAAACACAGTCAATTGTTTATTCTAAACTTAATTCTGACCACGTATTTTTTTAATACAAATAATCTGTCCTAACAAACAATATTTATAGCTCGGCTTGCAACGGTGGCGAACGGACACAAATACGTTTTTACTTTATATTGGATTGAATTAACTCAGTATCTTACTGGTATATATATATTATTTACCATGAAGAGGTGAAAGGCAACGTCAACAGCCGATAGTTTCATAAATCAGAGTTCATAGAGATGAAACTCTTTACTGTAAAACAATTTGTCCGGAATCTCGGCATAGCTCATCGCCCTAAGCTTCTTTTCGTTCGTCATTCAGGATGTCCACTTTTGTAGAAGTGCATAGTCAATTGAATTGAAACTCCAGTAAATTAGAAGTACTTCATTTCACAGCTCTAGCAAAATGATATGATATAGTTTACCAGTTGCTGCTGTTACTACTACTACTACTACTACTAGGGATAGTAGTAGTTGTAGTAGTAGTAGTAGTAGTAGTAGTAGTAGTAGTAGTAGTAGTAGTAGTAACACTGTTACAGCTACAGCTGCTGTTGGATTTAGAGTCGTCGATGTCTTTATCTTTACTTCCATTATTTCCGTTCTCACTGCGCTCTGAGTTCAAATCCCGCAGAGGTCAACTTTGCCTTTCATCCTTCCGGGGTCGATAAAATAAAGTACCAGTTAAATACTGGGGGTTGTTGGCCTTGTGCCTAAATTAGAAACAATTATCATAGAAGTCATTTGTGTTTGCGCCTGCTTAATTTAAGAATATTTTAATCTTTCAATACTATTCCGCAACAAATATATATTTAATTTTGATATATTAAAGTAAATCCGAGATTAACGCATGGTAAATTACGATAGAAGTGATAAAAGTATATTCTTGTATTATAAGAAGCACTTGTTAAGTTATTTACTGTTTCAAAAGTAATGTTTGAATGATGGGTTAATATTTCAATTACATAGTTGTAGGTATAATCTTAATACATGTTACTAACACATATACACGTAGGTAAAAAGTGGTGCACATTATTTTAATACATTTATTTGTGAACAATATATTCGTTGGACATATAAGTTCAAATAATCGTCTAACTGGTCAATCACTAGATGATTGCTGACTGCATTTTTGAAGGGGGATGTGATAAAAGCTGTTTGTGCACTCGTCTTTCAAAAGATTGTATCCCGTCCGCTGAGATGGTTTCACCTGTAGCTTCTGGATTTCTGTTCCATATTTTAATATGCGATAGCAGGAAGCTCCTATCCAGTATGTTTGTATTTGGCATTAGGTATCGATAGAACGTGTACAGATGTGAAAATACTTCTCGTATAATGTATTTCGTACTGCGGTGGCTGGTTGACTTTGAGTTCTGGTGGGTTTTAGCTTCTATGTATTTTATAGAGTACTGCTGTCGCAGAAACTTGTCTTCTGTTATGTAGGCAACCTCTGCTCTATCAACTCTGATAACCTCGAGGGCTTTCTTTTGGAATTAAGTGGATTTGTCTGAATATGTTATGTAAGACATTTATCCAAGATAGACAGGTGTACACTATAAATGTTACTGATTTGCGCTTTTTAGGCGGTGGCTCTTCCTTCCATACCTAGCTTTTCGCGATTTGGTGTAGTACTCCAAGTCTTTGTGCAGCTCTGTTAGATATGTTCTACCCCTATCAGCTTCATATCTATGATTAGCACCCAGATTCTCAACCTGCATTTTCAGTTCAAGATTTAATGGAAGTATTTCCCGAAAAATGCAGTAATAATACATGCACAATATCTTTTTATTTTATTTTTTAAAAAAAAGAATAGAATTAACTAAAACAAGTAGATCCACGTTAGATGTGCCACCCTCTTCCTACCTGATACGTAAGCGAAAGAAATATTTATAAAATGTTAATAAAAAGGTTAAACAATTAAAACAAAAGGAATTTTTCGCATACATATGTTGTCAGTATTTGAAGTTATTTTGTACAGCTGGTGTACTCAGCAATATCTGTAATAAATTCAATTGCTATGTACCTTTTTTTACTTTATTTTAGTGTAACGAGGAGGAGGAAGTGCCCATGACATTTGAAGGGCCTCCCAGACTAGGGAGATTGATATGGTTGAAGTTCTGTTAGAACATCTGTAGGTAGACATTTTCAAGAAAACTTGACCGGAGAGGTAAATCCAGAGGGCTGCAGGTTTAGGAAAAAAATAATCGGGTAAGCGTTTAGTGCATGATGCGGTGAGGGGATACAGTAAGGAAAACGAAAGAAGGAGGGACTAGTGTGTCGGGTGTGTCTGGGTGGAGTGGTTTATGCAATTAACTAGTTCAGATGGGAGGGGAGGTTGTTGTAGCGAATAGAAGAGGCAGAGAGAAGAAACACGTGGTGACTTTCTGTTAGATACGATGTTTGTGTGTGTAATTTAGTTCGGTGGTTTTCATTGTAGTATCGTCCCAAATGTGCCAGCATTATTTCAATGTAGGTCAATATATTTTTTTCTTTTTGGTTTTGAGTTGCCGCCCTTGCCTTTGTTTTGCTGAATTAAGCATTGTACAACAATGTTTATCTCTCGTCGATACGGGTATAGTTTTGATTATTTAAAGTTATCGTGATAGCCACATTATATTTGTTAGCACTTACTTCACTATCTAATATCCATGCAGATAATAACCCTGGGAGATTTCTCTTGGGCCATATATTTTGTCATACCAGTGAATGTACAATCTCTCTCTCTCTCTCTCTATATATATATATATATATATATGTATATATATGTATATACATTTTCATAATAAACGACAAAAACAACGTAATGAATGGTTATCTTACATAATGTTTCGCGACCGGGAGACCATCTCA
>JAOPJM010001291.1:39073397-39084974 GCA_027124095.1 Muusoctopus leioderma
ACATATATCTTGCTAAAAATCACAATGAGCCTTACTCCTAAAAATGGTACCGACCGGTCAATTTTGGGGGGTCTGGCCCACAGACTACTGGTCTCTTGCTTTTAAAAACTTCAGCAAAAGCAATGTCATTGAACTTAATATCAACAAAGCTTTTAACCATCTAGTTATAAACCCCATCAATCTATAGAATTGGGAATTTGTCAAACCCCCCACCATTGTTATGTGTATTGACAGTTCTCTCTCCACCCCTGATTCTATCAACTGGTGCACCTCGGATTCAGTTATATTACTCCTACTTTACATTCTGGACATAAATGAACTTCTCACGGACACTTCTAATAAAACATTCATTCACAGATAATATTACCCTACACTCCTAGACAAGTTTAATGTCACCTGGTTTAACTACTTTAGCAGACTACACTCTGCTGCAAACATTCATGTCAGGTCTCCAGTCTGAAGATAACTACTTCCCACCATTCTCAGAGGCCCTGGAAAAGGCTATGGGCACACCCAGCCTCCTCTGACTAAGTCATGTAAACAAAAACAAAAAAAAACATGCACCACTTTCATAAATAAACTTCAAGCAAAGCAACCTAGTCTTATTCAACAGCACCAAGACAATTCACTACACATCAAGGAAACAACGAAATACCTTCTTTACTTATGAACAATACACCTAAGCCTTTCATAAACTTTACAAATGCTAAACTCCTAACAATCTGATGACCTCCTTCCTGGCAACCACACATATACAACAGCCGAAATTACCATCTAAAAAAGGTATGTTCCCTCTTTACAGCTAGAGAGTACTTCAACACTGATTAGTTACTGACCCTCTACAAGGAACAAGTGCAAACACACACACACACAAAACTATCTAACCTTCACTCGCCAACATACTACAACCACTAGTCCACCGACAGAGTATCTTCAGTCTGTTACTAAAACAGTTCCTGCTCCTCTGAACTAGTAAGCTGCATGTCCTCCTCCCACCCCTCTGAAGCCCACCCAATATACTTGCTGCTCTCGTCTCACCAACAAAACTCCCACTTTTCTTAGAACTGCAACCTACTATAACACCTTCCAGCCTACACTAAATATCGACCTAAATCTCCATTTCTATAGTTATCTACTTATTATAACTACACTACCACAAACTGTTGCTGAACCTGAAGTTAAGATTAAACACAAAATATTAGTCCTGTTAACCACACAATAAACAATTGCTTGCTATTGTTAAAGCACTATCAATTCTATCATTACCCTCCCTCTATAATTATCATTAAACAATTATTTTATTTCTCCTGATACCAAGATCATATACAAAATGTTAGTTCTGTTACCAATACTTAGTATTAAACTACCAATTCTAAAGTGACCTGCCCACTATTAAATAATGAACAGCCAAAAATGAAAAAAACATTTCTTCCTCTGCTTGAAGATCAGCTTTGCTGATCAATAGAAGTTTCTCTTTTTAACCAGTTGTAAGCTTCATGTTTTTTATCTTTCAATAGAATTGGTCCAACAATGTCAAGACACTTTTGGTGATAATTATCAAGCCAGCATTTCTGGAAAAAGAAAAAGAAATTAGGAATAATTAAACAAATCAGATTTAGAACAAAAAAATAGGAAGCATAAGGAATATACCATTATGAAACTCCTGTTTCTTGCTACAATATTAGATTTAGAGACTGTAAGACAGTAGCATAGCTATATTCTCAGTGATCAAACAAGTGTTATCTATGATTGCAACTAAACAGATTTGACCAAATTATAGGAAGAAGCAATTTAAATAAAATTAATTTATTTAATCTTAAATTTTATTTTCTTCAATTTCTTTTCCCTGAATTCCTTCTAATGTCTTTAAATATATTTATTTTTGTTCTCATCTTTTTATTCATTAAATTTATTTGTGTTTAATATAACTTTTAGTATATTTTATCTTCATAATTTTTATCTAAAACTTTTAAACTTAATTATACTCTATATCTTATGTTATTTTATATTACTCCCCTGTCTCTTTTTCTAAAATGATATGTTCTGGTTCTGGAAGATAACAGGCACTAAGAACATCAAGTTATTTTTATTGTTAACTGTACGATACAAAAAGCAGAAATACAAACTGAAAGAATTCGACAGTCAAAACAAAATAATTTGAAAAAAAAAAATTTCTTCAGTAAAAATAATTACAAATTATCGTTAAATTGCTTAGTATTGTAGGACATACAAGCTCCTGGCAAGCTTTGTCTATGATCTGGTTTAGATTCCCAGTTGTAGCTATCCATTTCACTTATGTTGTTAGGGTATTGAAGAAAAGTATAACTCCCATTTCATGCTCCTTTGAAATCAATAGGACTAATTCCCAATTAACAAATACTTTTCTTCTGATTATAAATTAACAAATATATTTCTTCTGGTTATAAATTTAGAAATACCCTTCTGATTATAAATTAACAAATATCATTCTGATTATAAATTAACAAATACCCTTCTGAGTATTAATTAACAGATATCATGCTGCTGATTATAAATTTAAAAAATACCTTTCTTCTGATTATAAATTAACAAATACCGTTCTCCTGATTATAAATTAACGAATACCCTTCTGATTATTAATTAACAAATATCCTGCTGCTGATTATAAATAGTCAAGCAGAAAATGCAAACATTCAATGTTTGAATACTTTACCAGTGTATGTGAAATAAATAATTTAGTTCATTAAATTAGGAATTTGGAAAGGAAATGCAAGATATGTTTTGTTCTGTAGGTTTGTAGTGAAAATGAGGGTTATAATTATTGATGAAGCTTAGTGGTGAAGTTGTCACAAGCAATAGGGAGCCAACCAATGGTTTTACATTTTCTAGTTTGATGCTTAATTTTGAGTTCAAATACCACAAAAAATTAACTTCTTTTATCTCTGCATAGTTGATAAACTAAAGTACCAGTAATATACTGAGCCCATTCAATATATTCCCATCACCTAATCACCATCTAAAATTAATTAAAAGAAAATCTAATTAGAGAAGTTAATTGTTGAAGATGAAAAAAAGTTTTGGCAAATGAAATCTATAAGTCTAAAAGTACCTCATCAATTCTGCATATTACCTAAGGTAATAAGCACAATTATAGCTATTATTAGAGTAAGAGTGGCTAATTAGCAGAAATGGAGCACTGGACTAAAAGTCTTACACTGTCCAGTTTTGCCCCTCCACATTCTATGTTTAAATAACATGAGGGTCAACTTTGCCACAAGCATAATCAATAGACATTAGAACAGATGAATTAATAGAGAGCTATGCTAAATGCAGTGAACCATTGATTAGCTCTTTCAGTTCTCAAATGCATATAATAAAAAGCAAATGCCCAGCAGCAAGTGCTGTTTTTAGCCTTGAGCTCAAAATCCTTTTGAGTTCCACTTTTCTTTTCATTACTCTAATGTCTATAAAGTATATAACAGTAATATATTGAGGTTGATTCAACCAACTATTATCCTTTCCACTTCAAAATTGGCTCTGTGATAAGTTGAAGTAAATCAACATTCTGTGTGCAAGAGAATTAAAATTCAACATGTTTGTGGGCCTCCAAATGTTCATATAGCTACCAAACAGAAAAACAATATGACATTTTCTATCAAGTTTGACATTCTACAATTGATTCTCCTTAACAGTTCCACTGCACTTCTGAAAAGTAAAGCAGGGCATGTTCTATGCCTGGTTAAGTACATAATGTCCCTTCCGTTGTAACCAGCTCCATTAGATGAATGCATCAGGAAAGTGTTCAGTGTCTTAAGAACAGGCATTTCTGTTCTTAATTGCTATCTAGTTGCTAAGTAAATAAAACAAAAGATGTTTAATTCTTTGACCAAAAATACTTTCGACACCAAGGTATCAACTCACTAACCAAATCTTGGCCATTAAACTATTTCACCAACCGAAGAATTTCTTCTTACAACCAACTCAGAAAAATAACAAACAAAATCTAACCTCTTCTACTGTAAGCATTTCAGTCAGTATCATTTTTTTCTGGATAGGCACCAAGGTGAGAGGTTCAAATGTAAGGAACTTCGTTGACTGGAATTGGTACTGTAAATAAATCAAGATTAACAAGGGTTTGAGTATAACTTTACAATTTATACATTACAAGTTCTATACAAGAATAGAATTCTAGACTTAGTGTAAATCAATTTTGGGCTATATCACGCAAGGAAAACACACAGGTTAACAAATAAATAACATCAACTAGGTTGAAATTAAGATCCTTTGGTGTTAAAATAGTATGCTCTCTCTAGGGGTTATAACCACACTTATTTTGAAGCAAGGCTATAAATATATTGATATAGAATGTATATGCTCTATAATTTTCCACTTTACGAGTTGCTCCCCGAAATGTCTGTGCCCATAACTTAGAAGATAACTATGGGCACTGCCCCTCTACCTCATGAAAACAAATAACAACCACATTTTCAAAAGGATAATTCAATCACCAGTTCTAATACATACACAGCCATGCAAACAGGCAAGCACATCCAAACCTAATTACCTTGGTCTCTTTTTTAACAACCAGTAAGGCATTTTCAATCCTGAAACCATATTTCCCCTTTTCATAATAACCAGGTTCTAGAAGATGTCAGAAAAAGAAAAATGTAAAAAAAGTTCTTTAAGACTAACCAAGGCAAAAAGTAAAAAGAACAGAATGAGATCAAGATGGCACAAGAAGGAGAGGTAAACAAAGCAACCTAGGGAAAGGCATTAAAAATGAAAGTGGACAATAAAAGAACAGAGAACATTACACAGATGACACCCAACAACAGTAAACATATACATGACATCACAGAACAGTGGACTGATATATATATTATACATATGATGTTTAATGGAACATTGTGTGCTATACATGTAGCATATAACAGAACATGGTCAACAGTGTATAGCGATAAACAAAATAGCAAAAGGCCAGCTTACCATCTGTAAGAATCATCCCCTCTTCTATTGGTCCATTTGTCTTGCATAGCTTCATACTGATAGTACAGGGACCTGAAAAACATTTAGAACATTTGTTTCACTTAATCATCTTCAGGAGGAAGAACGCTAACCTTTCATGAAATCCTTAATGTAGCCTATACTACTACTGCTTACACAAGTGGGACAGAGTAGCCAACACCACCACCACCCCACATAAAAAAAATCCATCAAAATAAAAATGTCATACAACTGATAGGCAAGTGCACACTCGCTAACACACTGCAGTCCACCTAGTCAACTGTACTATTTTACTATCTCTACACATACTATGATCTCTTACTCATATGAACTAGCTGTCAACCCCATCCATACATCTTATCTTTCCATTAACTCCACTTTGTCCAAATTTGCCTCTCCTCCCAACTCCTTTCTCTCCAATAATCTAAAAAATTTCAAACAGAACTTAACTACACTAACATCATCCAGTTATCCTTATCACCTCAATCTACGAGGTTTTAAAAAATAAAAAAAAGAAACAAGGTATGGGCACTGCCCCACTTTCTCGGACTAAAATTTTAAAATAAATATCTAATGATTTCTAACAATGGCAGAAGGCCACAAATTTTGGGTGAGGTGTTATAGTTGATTAAATCAAACCCAATAATTAAGGTAAAGTCAGCCATGGCAAGATTTGAACTTGAACATAAAAGGATATAATTAAATTTTGAATGGCATTATACTTGGCATTACCAATTCTACCATAAACCAACATTATATATTAAGCGATAGAGGTTATAATCTTTACTGGCCAGAAAATACTTCAACCCTGACCAGTTGCTAACCTCCTATAAATCAAAGGCAACCTAGAGAACTGATCAAATATCTGGGACAGTGCTACTGTTACATATACAAACTTCCTAAATGACATCCAAAAAGAAGGTCATCCAATTGATTAGCAAAGGCTCAATAATACAGTACAACTACTGGCTAACAGATACAGTTTCTTCAGAGCACATACACACAAATAGCAACAGCATCAATAGAGGTCATTAGTTTCAAACACTCTGCTGGAAAGCACACTAGAGAAGTACAAAAGAATAGCAGCTGTCATGTTCTGAGCTAGTTCTGTTTTGACTGAGGCTGCCACCAGTATCTACAGGAACACACCGGACAGTGGAGAGAATGCAACATGTTCAGACTGCCACACTGAACTCTCCATACAGTAAACCACTGCATGTCAGTGTGCAATGTAGTCCTCCAGCAGGCAGAGGTATGGAATATCTATGGTTATAGATTGCATCTAATTGTTCAACTGACTACCTGCGCAGCACAGGTTTGCTCAGTCAGGGTTGGCCAGGGCTGCACAAGCACCTCCCTCACCAATCATGAAGTTCCTACAAAGACCATGTGTGCCACCACCACCCCTCCAACTAAAAGAAAATGGCGGGTAATAAATAATACTAGCATTATGTACTAACGTTTGTTGTTGTAATATCAACAGGAAGAGTAGATTATGCTTTAAAAGGACATCAGTAATATTAGCATATGTAATAACAGTGGTAATAGTAACTTAGATAGATGTTATAATAAATGAAAATAGCAAATCATAATTCTAATGTGTTATAAAATGTGTAGGACATACAGAACAGGTAAATGACTTATATTGTCTAGAGGGGGTAGACAGTTGAGGTGACATGAAGAGATAGCAATGGGTTTAGGTAGAGATGGTATATAGTAAGTTCAGAAATATCTGAAAAATCTAATAGTAAAAGAGCCTCAGAAATGACGAATGTTGCATCAACAGTCTGATGAATAATGTGAAATCTGAAATTAATAACTGACCTTCATGCACCTCTAAAAAAGCACCGACTCCATGTCCAGTTCCATGAAGATAGTCCAGACCAGCTTCCCAAAGAGATGTCCGTGCCAATATATCAAGTCGATTACCTATAGTACAAGTAGAAAGTAAAATTCTCAAACAGTTTCAAATGAATACCTTTATAAAAAATAAAAAATTTGATGAAACATTATAACACTTAGCTGCACTAATCTTTCTGCATGTGGTACTCCCATAATATTACACCAAAGTACTGCACAAACAACTGTGTCATGGCACCTTCCACACCACTTAATTTCTTACATTGCCATGAATCCTCAGAATGATAATGGGTAGGAAAGCTCTAACTGTTGGATTACTAACAATGCAAGTCTCAGCTTCTGAAGACATCAGGTATTACTTGGAATGTTACAAAGACCATTAGCAATACCAACCCTTTTTCAGGCTAAAACAAGGAGAGAGCTGTGGTTCACTGCTGGATGCAGCATAAACATTATGATTGGTAAGTGTTTTGTTGGCATACAGTACTGAATCTCAAAGCAATCTCAGTGGACAATCCCCATGCAAGAAAGAAGAGGGTTGCAACACAAGCAAAAAGAGATGAATTTTCTCAGCTCCAGCAAGCTCAATACATGTGCTATGGCAGACATATTATTCCTTCAATCTATCTCAGCTAACTTGGTTGAGAAGTACTGCAACATGTATATTGAGGGTTGTAGTCCAAGATCTGAGGCACGTTAAAAGATGTCAAATTTGAAAACACACACTTCATGACATCAAAAAAATGATTTAAAATCATTCTTAAAAACTACATTTTACCATTTCCTATAAGTCTCTAGATTTATGCCAATGTTAAAAAATGAAAAGTTGCACCTAGTCAAATCAGAATAGTGGCAGCTTACCAACAAAGAATCTGCGGTTTGTATCCTGTCATCGGCCCTGCATTTAGCTCTCACTGGCCCTGTGAGTTAGTACCATGATCAAGGTACAGCTCACCACTGTGGCCAACAGAAGTATTGTATAATTGACAAGTATTTCATTAGTTTGATAATATTGCTGACTGGGATAATGTGAGCTCAGTATTTCAAAGATATACCAAAACATTTCAATTACTGAAACAACCAACCAAGAAAGCATTATTTCCCAATAGAAATAAAAACAACCACTAACCGTTGAGTTTATCTGGGAAGACAGCAGTTGCAAGATTTATATGACCTTTTAAAACTCTTGTAAAGCATTCCTAGAAAAGAAAAAGGTGAAAATAAATCCCCTAAAATGATGGATCTCTGGAAAAGTGAGAGTGATATCAATCAATGTTTAGAAAGAAATATAGTAAGAAGTATACTCCTAATAACACAATTTCAATTCCTGGTTGAATTTGCTTCACTTATACAGTTAATGCTTGTACAAATGGCATAGACATCACAATGTTTTCCAACCCTGCTTCCTTTCAATATAGACACTATGCTTAGTCAAAAACATTTTACAATTAGTGTAATAGGGTTACTAGAGTACTCCTCTCAATGGACCAACAGTATTTCAGATTCTTAGCATATAAATTGCAGCCATAGATTGACCATTTTAACATCCATTTTTCTATGTTAGCATGAGGTTGGATAAACTATCATCTATTTCATTCCTGCATCATCTCATCCTTGAGGACCAGTATCATGAGATCTAACACTCACCACTTAATGACTTCCTTGGTTTTCCACTGCCACAAGTACCTTTGACAGTACAGAGCATTCTTAACCCAGTATTCATTGTCCTCACATCAAATGCCTAATGCAGTCATCTCCTGCTAATACCATTAATGTCCATCTGTTCTTCCTTTGCTCACCTATGCTCTATCTTCTATGTAAGTTAACGTTAAAATCTAACAGATCATAATCAGCTAATGTCTTTCCAACGTTAATGCACATGCCTCATTACCATGTAGTACCACATTCAATACACATGAGTCATTCAGTCTGCCTTTTGCACAAAGGGAAACTCCCATTATTACCATTCTTTCTCACTCTAGCTACTATGGTTTGACTACAATAACCTCCAGCATTACTTATGGCCACCTATAAAACAAACCAACTGCATCTAGTGAGCCAGATGAATAGTTCATGAACTTCATTTCATAGGTTTTCCAAATTAAATACTGCAAAGCATATAGTCAAACATTCTATTTCAGCAATTCCACCACCCCATATAGATGAATACTCAAAGATAGCTATCACTGCCAGGATTGACTACAATGTGTCCCCAACTACTCCTGGCACTCAAACTGGTCCTTTTTAAGCAGATAGAAAGATTAGAATATACACAAAACAAGTTTGAAATTGGGTTAAATAAAATAAAGCAGAAAATAAACAAGAAGCTGTTGTCATGGATACCTGTTCCTTGAGAGTAGGAGTGCCAAAATGTGTAGTTCTGGTTACATCAGTTGTGCCACATCTGCAAACATAGAAAAAAAAGTCAGGTACAAGTTTGAATTCTATTCAAATTTCTCAACATACTTAATCATGAGTAAGAATAAAGAACCAATGGATAGCAGAATCAGAGTGCCAGAAAGAAATACTTTGTGATATTTAGTTATATCTCTTTACATTGAGTTCAAATCCTACAAGAGTCAACTTTGCTTTCATTTCTATAAGGTACTGGAGTTGATTAATTAGACTACACCCTTCCTGCAAAATATGTAGCCTAGTACCAAAGTTAGAAGTCATTAAAGTCTGTCTAGTTTCCTCAGTATTTCACAATTGACTATGCTGTAATACAAGCGAGTAGTCAATAAAACATTTGATGAGAACTTGATAACATTTGGTGTCATCCGAAAAAAGTCAAACATGCAGAGTTCAGTGAAACTTCTCACTGTTTTACACCATATAAAGGTGTTTCTTTTCTCAAATGTGGACATTTGCAAGGTTTGACAGAGAAACAAAAGAGGGTTTAATCATAGTGGAAATAGTAAAAAAAGTTCCAACTAGATGACAGGCTTTGCAAATATGAGCTTTGCAAATCAAGGTAAGTTTTGTTTTTTTCTCTTGCTTCAGTAAATTTATGAAAAAAGTATGGATAAGAAGGTACGCAATTCCAGGATTAAGATTAGTACAGTAGAGTATATTTGGGCTTAGTAAAGAGACAACAAGTTGTACTGATAAGTACATGTGCACATTGGGTGGGGGAATGTGTATTTATGCACACAAGTGTGTACACCAGTTCTCAGAGTTATATTATGGCTAGTTTAGATACAAGTTTGTGTAGGAAGTTGAAACAATTCATTGTAACAACCAATCTCTTTGACTGGAAAACATAACAGGTATAAACTCTTCAAATTACTTCCATATGAAACTAAAAAAACAGAAAAGAAATGATTTTACACCAACCTAAATTGTGAACCAGAATCACAAAGAAAGAGTTCCTGGGTTGTGATAATTCGATCATTATTAGGAGTTGGCCTAAAAATAGAAACAAAAAAAAATAAAAACTATTAAAAAGTTAAAGAAAAAGACAAAGATCTTGTAGTAGAATTCCAGATAAGATTCAGGTAATGAAAAGAAAATACAGAAATCAAATCAATAACAGTTAATCCTTTCAATAACAGTTAATCTCAGTACTTATTTCCCCATTTCAGCAACATGAAGCAAATGAAAGAAATATCTCCCTGGCTCATCTATTGCAAGTAATGTTTTCTAAGAGAGGTGTAAAATTCACTACTGAGGCTAACAAATTAACATTTCACAGAGTTACTCAATAAGAGTAATTTCAGATATTACACACATGCATTTATGAAGGACTCTTACTGAATATCCTGGACATATTCTTTCTTTACAATAGAAAAAAATTAAACAGTCTTCTGTTATTACACTCCAAGACTTTAGAATTCTATTCATCTATTCAAGTACAACCCAACTGACTAGCTAGGTTGATGTAGTCAATTGGTTTACCAAACACTTGTTATTAAGTGTTGTAGAGGATCTTGACAATCAATTATAATTTTTTCCTTTCTTCGGAATACAAATTATCTTTAAAATAGTTGTATTCTATAAATGATATTTGATACTGTACGGACCAAAGCAGTAGTATGTGAAACAGTATGCTTTAGAGTGTAAAGTATGGTGTCTCACTGTTCTTAGTTCAAACCTTGCCATGTGATCAACTTCGAGTTTCATTCCTCTGATGCAGGAGGAATAAAGTACCAGTTATATAATGAAATCAGATTGATTGTATCCCTATCTTAGGCCTTGTACCTAATCAAAAGAAAACAAGAAATATTCTTCCAAGTTAATCTGACTAGTTAAAAAAAAATTCTAATTCAGTAACTCCCTAATCTCAAAATCACATCAGTCACCATTCTTTGAAACAAGTTAAACTAAGTACTTCTCTTCACAATCCAATTAAACCGTTTCTGATATTAAGAAATTATCACGATGAGTATTTTACATAGTGATTTAATTGCTGCAGAGTGGGAGGTAAACTCTTCGTAAACCAACAATTTCAATCCCAGGACAAAGTCATTTCAGTTCTGTTATGCCACTAATACTGTTTTACATTCATGTTACCATACTGATAACCACTCAACTTGTTGGAGTACCTATTGCCAGAAAAAAGAACTATACACCTTTTTCAGGAAAGGAGAATCATCATCATCGTTTTACGTCCGTCCTCCATGCTGGCATGGGTTGGACGGGTGATTTCGGCCTGCACCGATTTCTCATTGGAGTCACCACTCTCCCAGACGGGTCGGCGGCCCACGTTTTGCTCGTGTTTCATTTGGCATGGTT
>JAOPJM010001291.1:39197488-39208190 GCA_027124095.1 Muusoctopus leioderma
AAATTCTGCCTCAAAAACTCTCTCCGTCCAACCCATGCTAGCATGGAAAAACGGACGTAAAAAGCGATGATGATTTAACTTCAAAAAGGGATTCCAAATTTATTGACCAAGACTTCTATCTGAACCTCTCTACACTAAAAATGTACATGTATTTCTCTTCAAACTTTCAGGCTATTCTGAGCCTCATATCCTTGTATAGACACTGTAAAATATGTTGAACTTTAAGTTCGTTCTTTCAACCAGCTTTCAACACTTTCAGTACTGAATTATCCTACTGCATGTTAATGTAGATTATTCATTGAAAATTTGTTTGCGAATTAAAGGCATCATATAATCAAACAGCCTTCTGCTTGTTTATTCATGTAACCATCATCTGGCTGCTATTTCTAGCACACAACATTTTATTTCAACTTCATACTGAACAATGTTTTTATTAACAACAGCTATCCTTCTTCGCTACATTAATGGTGACCCTGAGGCAGAGCCTTTTTCGCTACACCACCATTTGACCAAGCATAAGGAATACGCAATAACTGAAAGAGATTCTACGTTTAGACAAGCTAGCATTTCTAAAAGGAATCTTTATACAAACAGCAATATATTTTTAAAAGACATATTCATGAAAATACTTCCGTAATGTAAGCAAATTATGAAGTGTGTGTACTAATTGCAAAGAAAGTGAAACTACTCATTGAAGGTGATTTTGACTAAAAGTGTATATAGTTGCTATTGCACAAATTTTAACCTCAGGAAAAGTTAAACTGTTTAAGAATATTCAACAGTTTCTGACTATAAAAGACATGACTAACAATATCCAAATATCATTGAAACAAACAGCATAAGAATTTGTGTTTTATTCAATAGCTGTATATGATATAACAGATACATAAATACGATGCAGTTGGCTACATTTGTATGTCAGATAATGACAAATTTTATGATATGCAAAGATTTACTTGCTTTAAAATCGATGTATTGGACTACCAAAGGTGATCATTTTTCTTAGGTCAAATCAGCAATAAGTGATTTCAATTTACCCTAGAAAAAGCTTAGCAGTGTAGTTACAGATGGTATACCATCTATGCTGCTTTGATCAAGAAAGAATTGGAGAACCGTCAGCTGGATTCTAATACTGTAATAGTGCTTCATTGTCTTATATACTAACAAAATTTATGTGTACATTTTCTAAGATTCAACAATGTGATGAAAGTAGAAACAATATGTATTAGATTTGTGGTGGCAAAATTCAAAACCCTTACTTGGATTTTGCTAATGGAAAATACCAGATTTATCTTTGTGTTAGTTGCTTGTTCTTTGCGTAGTAACTGAGAAGCCTTTATTCCATATATATTAAGAAAAGAAATGAATATTAAATTTTCATTTTAACTGGGAACTTTGTTCTGCTTGAAAAAAAGGTTTCACAGCAAAGTCTTGAGAAAAATTGTTTCATTATGGACAAGTTATTCTCAATAACACTTCAGACTTAACTCATTTTTCATTCTATGACAATATTATTTTGCAAGAGTGTGACTCTTTAATTAATAGCAATGGCGATGAGATTATGTATACCTTATTACAGATTGCACTATATCATCAACTCATCTCTACTACTCAGGACACAGACACACACTACTTCATCTGCTCTCCACTGGCTATTCATGTCCCTCATTAGTAGATACTAACAACAAAGACTGTCAGCTACTCTGGTTAAAAGTTTTGTTTTCTAACTGCTCTGAGGTCATTTGTTACTGTTATCATTTTCCACAAACTCACCCCAACTGTTCAACTAACTATCATCTCACATTTTAAACATCCATCTCAACTTCCCTCTCTCTGATCTAATTGTCCTCACTGCTTTCAAAATCCACAATTTCTAGCTTTTCTGCCTGAACCATACCCACATGACTGGTGTTATAAGCTTAATGTTTAAATGCTTGCCATTCTGAACAGCTTACATCAACTAATCTTCTTTCTTACTGATCAACCAATTTCCCAAATACCTTTGACCTTTTTCTCACCTTCCACCACATGTCACAATCTCTGCACACATAGGATCATCAGCTCATTGTCAGCACATTACCAATTTACATCGTCCCATCTACAATAGATGTGTGGCTCAATTCCTGTGGGCAGTTCTGAGCACATGTTTTCTATGTTGGGTTCGTGTTTGTAAGGTGTCTAATTTAATTTAATGTTTATGATCAAAAATCTTAACCGCTTACTTTGTCATCTACTAATGTTTGTATCCTGGAGGTAGTTTCAGTCATGAAACATAGAGAATAGAAAATAAAAATATGAAAACAATCCTTATCCAGTTTAAGGTTAAGTAGCTAAATATAGAGTCAAATACTATGAGTAAAATAACAAAGGAAAACAAAACAAAATAAGTTAATTACTTCATTCTTTATGTACATTTTGGTAAGACTCTCCAGATGGCTATTACACTATGCATTGCCTAAAACAACTGGATATCCCACTTCTTCTAAGAAGTGGGATATCCAGTGGTTTTACACAACACATAGCGTAGTAGCCATCTGGAGATCTTACCAAAACATACCTAAAGAATGAAATAATTTACTTACTTTGTTTTGTTTTCCTTTGTTATTTTACTCATAGTATTTGACTCTATATTTATTACAGCCTGTACACTTACACCCTATGAACATATGTATAAACACAAATACATTTTTGTGAGTGTATGTATTGGAGTGTAAATTAATATATTGAGTTCTAACTGAATGGTTATATGTCATATATATACGTATGTCTGAAATGTAGTAATATTTTTTTATTTTAAAATATCTTTCGCTCCTAAGTGTCTTCATCTATGGATTATGTTCATTTCCCTGTCAAAAATAGTGAAGGATTATCATAGATTAAAGATTGTTGAATGCTAATTGAAATATATTTCATTGTTTGCTGAAAATTGTTCTTTATCTTTATTATTCAATCCCAATTAGATTTCTTGATTGGTGAGAGAATTTTATTCTTGCTGTGGTTAATTTGGGCAATTTGTTTTCAAAAATTCTAAATTCTATTTGGCCAGAATTATTCCAACATAAAATAATTTATTTTCATATTTTTATACACCCAATTTTAATTTTATGAATTTGTTTTTGTTCTTACTAACTGACTCTAATGATTAAGGTAAATAAGGATATCTAACCTTAATTTGCTCATATATATATATATATATATATATATATACAAATATATACTCACACATTTAAGTTTATACTGTAAATATATTTACCTGCTGAAAAACACAATTCAAATAATGATTACTCAGGACTGGCGCAAGGGTATTTGGTGCCCCAGGTGAGACCTTAGATGTGCGCCCCCTAGTAAGTTTTGATAAGCTAATATAGGAACTCCAGACTGTATTGTTCATTTTAAGTCTTGAAAAAAAAGCACTCGTAACATTGACAGTTTTATCATGTGGCTTTGTATCTTCATTCATGCAAATAACAACACCTAGGTTGCCCCCTAGATGTTGGCGCCCTAGGCAACCGCCTTGTTTGCCTAATGGGTAGTGCCGGCCCTGTGATTACTTCATTACTATATTTTATTTTTATTTTTTATTAATCTTTTAGAAGAAATCAATATGAAGAAAACAGGATTTCTCATTTTACTAAACTAGTGTTTTGTTTTTCTCCTCATTTCTATCAAACTCTCAATAGACTGGGTACAAAAGAGGGTGGGCTGAAATTTATATTAAAGTAACTTAAGCATTGTTTTAAAAATAAATGCCATATTTAAAAGGCATTACAAGTTGTAAATAGTATAAAAAGAAAAATGTGAAATATATTTATTAAAGACATTTTGAAAAATGAATTGAAACATATGATTAAAACTAATATGCTCTATGATAGTGTCTCTGGATGTTGTCTTGCCTGCCACATGACATCATCATGTTGTATTGGCATAGGCTAATGTCCCTGTTTTCATTGTGCCAACCTACATGCTGCACTCTAACTACTGGACTTCATGTGGTAGTAGTATAGGCTACTAGTTATATATCTGAAAGTCACCAGTAGCAGCTGACCTCTGACTTTTAACATATGTATGATATTATGAGCATTTATGATAAATTGTAAATAGGTCATTTTGTGGTGTCTGTTGGATACACCTAGCACATCTTGAATATACACCCCTAGCACATCTTGAATATACACCCCTAGCACATCTTGAATATACACCCCTAGCACATCTTGAATATACACCTCTTGCTCTAGTTATTGGCTATAAATGGTTGCTAACTACTTTTGTTAACGTCTCCCACTTGAAGGTTGATCGGAGTTTGCTGTATTTTAAAATTCATTTTGCTCTATGGAGTATTTTTGTAGCTGTTTACATTTTTTTTTTTATTTTGTGTGTAATTTCTTTACTATCTAATGTGCAACTATCACTTATCTCAGAATTTAACCTTTTCATTTTTCTATCTTGATATATGACTAAGTGGTTAGTTATTGGATTTTTGACTCATAAGGATCATGGATTCCTATCCTAGTGTTGCATTGTGTTCTTGACCAAAGAAAGGACTAAGTTTTATGTTGTTCTTTAGTTCACACTGATGAAGCCAGAAGAGTGATTTGAGTGCCTGTTGTAAATAAACATGTTGTTTATCGCTGGGTCAGCTCTGATAGAGCAGACTGACCACTGAATAAAGGCCATTCCAGACATGCCAAGGCCAACTTTACCTTTCATCCTTCCAGGGTCGATAAAATAAGTTCTAGTCAATTACTGGGTCAATTTAATCGACTATATCCCTCCCTCCCCCAAAAAATGCGTGGCCTTGTGCCAATGTTAGAAATCATTATTTGAATCAAATTCAAGTGTGTCAATAAGAACTATTTATTTTTAATTTGCCTTCATTAACTTCTCAAGTGAAACTTATTGACCTATTAGTTAACATAGGAATTGTACACTTATTACTATTGGATGGCTTCTCCACTCTAGGCAGAACTAGTTAGGCAGACTCCTAGGACTTATATAATTTGGATCAAGAGACATTAATGCTGCTCAAAATATGTTATTGCATGTTTTATATGTGTGTGTGTGTGTGTTTGGATGTACAAACGAGAAATAAAAGTGCTCAATACAAAAAAGTAGACTATATATATATTATAAGCTAAAATTATTCCTTCATTATAACTAGAAGTTTCACATTATCAATACACAATGAAGAGTTATCAATATATATTCAAAGCTGGGGTTTTTCTCTGTTATTAATCCAAGTTTCAAGAAGAAAGTGATAGAAATATGGAAACTCAGAGTAGTAAGGCCTCAGCTTCAAATGAATGAATGAACTCTACTTTTCTCATTCATTTGTACATTCAAATGCACACACACACACACACACACACACACACACACACACACACATATATATACATACATTATATTGAGGTAGCTCAGGATTAGCTTAATTGTTATAGGTGAAATGCCGGCCAATATTTTGAGTGTCCAATAGTAGAAAATAATTGAAATCTTTCATACATTTTTAGATTAGGCCTTTTCTTATTTTAGCAAGTGTTGATGTTGAATTGTCATGATTGTTATATTTTTCAAAACAAAACAAAAAGGTAGAAAAGGGCAGCAGGCTATTTTCTTGATTGTCACTTATTTAATCATGCTGACATAGTAAGTGGTTTTTGAACACCAAATGTTGTTAAATAGAGTCAGCTAACTTTCATCAAGATGATTATTGCCCAACAAGAATTCATTAAAAACTTAGTGATAACTTCACAAACTGTGCTTTCCAGGCATGTTAGGCTCATTAGAACCAGTCATTAGCTTTCTAGCTAATCATCTTAACAACATTGAGCTGATTTCAGACTTGAAACTAGTGGTCCTGGTACTAAAGACAATAAGAAACACTTTTTTATTGTTATCTGTAATCTGTAATGATAGGTTTCTTTGCATGTTAATATGTAGAGCAGTCAAACATCAAATAGAACAACATTTAGACACTTCTTACTAAGGAAAAATTGTCAGATGACTACTTTTCAGTGTGTGCCTCTCATTGCTATTCATAGATATTGTTATAATTGATCACTTTCTTTCAAATTTTTATCATTTGAGATAACTTTTTTTTTCTGTTTACTTTATTTTTCCAAATGCAAAACAACTTTCTGTGATAGTTAAAAATATTGTTCCTTGATTCATGCCTGTTATAAAGTTGGTGTTAAATCTGAAACTCTTTTGTCTGTGAATTCCTGGCCAAATATTCTAACACTCCTGAACCATTTTCTATCCAAATCAATGGCTATTTTTGTTGTTTTGATTGATTTTCTTTTCAATAGATAAGAAAATTTTACAAAAAAAGTACAAAACAAACAAACAAACTTTCTGTATGTTTAAGATATTAATTTCAATTCTGGGGTACTATATGTCTTAATTCTCTTACCATTCATTTCTCAGGAACACATGATTGTTATATAATTCTAAGAGTCATAGAAACGCAGTACTCATTGATTTCTTTAGCATCTCCATATGTTCTGTGTAATTATCAAATTTAATGTTTAATTCTCTGTCTACTATTTGATCAGACTGTTATTGTATCTTGCAGTTAGCAATAAGGTCTGACCTGACAAATAAATAGTTGATAGACTGACCAGCTTAACATCTGTAAATTCAGTCTTGGATGTATTTGGAAAGATATGAACATCACAAATTCCCATTCCCTCCTCTCTTAACATATAGACACTCTCTGCCTAGTCAAACAAAATCAGTGTTTGTAATACAAATTGTGTTTAGTGTATACTTGTAGCCTTATTGTTAACAGAACTTACAAATTTACAGAACTTACAAATTTACAGAACTTACAAATTTACAAAATTACTTAATAGGGAAATTCTTGATATTAAATTTAATTACCAAAATTACCTACCTGTACTTTTTTTTTGTTTTTTGTTCTGTAATAAATGAGATCTTCATAAGAATACTTTACTGAAGAAACTGTTGCATGTTAATCTCTGGTACTCTGTTCACATTCTTGGTATTTATCTTTTTGATTTTAGATCCCTTTGTGTTGATACTGAGTGTCCAATAAAATTAAGACATCTATTGTAAGCAATCTATAACTTTTGATATCAATGTATTCACATTTGTAAATTATGTTTTCACTGTTGTTAGAAACATTGTCATTGCAAAATTCTTTCAACGGTTAACTGATGAACATTTTCAAATATCTTATAAGTTCTTACAGTGCCATGTTTCCATTGGTCTAGCATTTAACCAATAGTAAACTTTGGAATTTTTCATTCCTAAATAATGCTTGTTATTCTTTTTAAATTCTCTCAAATTCTGGATGAATTTAGATAATCATTATCCAAACCATTAATATTCTCATTTTTTCTATCATCACATTCTACTTTCTTGTATTTCTTCTATTGTAGAAAAAGTATATAATTTTAAATACATAAATAAATTAATTAATAATAATAATAATAATAATAATAATAGTAGTAGTAGTAATATACACAAAGATAATAATTGCTAAATATAACTTTACACATCAACCTCAAACTAACTTGCACCCTCGTATAACACTTGGCTATTATGTGCATTTGGTTAAAAAAATAATTTTTTACTCAAGCAAAGTGAAGATATATTAGGCAGACAGACAAGACATGATCAATGACAATTCTATATATATTGTCATTGTTTTTGAACTAATGGTGCATTTTGTCTAAATATATATAGCCAAAAGTCGATGCTCCAAATTATGTTTAACACTTCAATATTTTTAACAAAATCTGTATAGTATTTTGTTTTACTATGATTTAGAACAATAATTTTTTTTTCTTTGTCTTTATAAATTAATGATTTTTTTTTCCTGCCCAGTGATAATTATAATTTGACCTAATTCTTATTTAATTTTTTTTTTTTCAAATGTTATTTATATATAATACTGTTTATTATTTTTCATAGAAAACAATATAATGGGTTGTGCTTATTATTTTAATTTTTCTATTCAGATAATCAGTTTTCAATAGTCAAAATCAACTGTCAAAGGCTATAGAAATTTAAAAAAAAAAAAAAAAAAAAACAATTGAGAAAAGGATTTAAAATTGAATCCCTTTAATTCCTTGTTGCTGAAATGAGGGCTTCTTTGTCATACGGGTTGAAAGACTTTGAGTGTACAACCAAAGTGTCTAATATACTTGCTCTTACATAGATACTGGTTGTAAGTCATGTCCATAAAAAAGAAGAAAAATTGTACAGGTCTTTCATATTATTTTTTTCTTTTTGTATGCATATATATATATATGTATATACATACACACATATATTATAATAATCACATATATAAGCACCAAACAAATTATGTATACAAACTTATATATTATATATATATTTTTTTCCATCAATCCAATATGGTCCATGTGTTAGTAGTCATAATGCTTCTATAACAAATGCTATAAATATGAGAAAAAAAATGTTTATTCTTTCCTTCATTTGGGGAAATTATTTCCAGTCCCCCAAAATAATGTCAGCATTTATGCTTGATATTTTTTATCATTTTTTTTTTTTCCTTTTACAATTTCCATCCAATTAATTAAAATGAACTTTGTATCATTTAACCAATGTATATAAACAGCAACTGTAGTTAGTATTCAATTGTACAGATTATCTTTAAAAAGAAATGTAAAAAAAGTAATTAAAAATGTTTTTAAAAACATTAAAAACAAACGAACTGTTACAATATAAACATTTCTGGCAATGTTATGCTCTACCATCCCGTTGTATATTCATTTAAATGATTTTTTTTTAATCATCAATGTATATTGCTGTAATTTTCATTATCCCTTTCTTTTTTTAATTATTTTGTTGTTCTTCCAATGCAGTCTTAGATATGTTACCAGCAAGAATTTCATTACTTATCTTAAACATTTTGATTTCAAAATTTAGTTTAGTTCTTCTGTAGTTTCTTAAGATGAACTCTTGTGAAGCTTGTAAACCATAATTTACTTTATCAAAAGAAGCTATATATATATATATATATACTTCTATTGCTAAATTAATTGACCTTTTTTATTGTTTTGCCTAGATTCTTTTTTTTTTTTTTGCATTTATCATATCCTGCTCCATAACAATGCATTACTTTATATATACATTTATATTCACACACATATATATATATATATATATATGTGTATATACATACATGTGTGTTTTATATATATATATATATATACATACACACACACACACATACACACACACACACATTTTCATTAAAATATATGTGTATATATAATTGGATTTAAATTTATTAAACAAAAATAGATAATAACAAATATTTATTAGATTTGAAACCATAAAAAAAATGAAAAGCATATTATTGACATACCATTGTATATGACTTGGTATTAGAAGGAATGTGGATATTATTATTATTGCTTTTTGAATGAAATAAGAAAGTTAATATAAAGAAGCCAAGTTAAATAGACTAAAAGAAGCTCCAAATGAAAATAATTTCATTAGAGATATTAATGATGGTTAAAATGGAGAGAATGACTTTTGATAACGACTTTGGTAGCAGCAGTGCGAGGGTGGGTGGGTATGAAAATAAACTGGAAAAGAAATCAAAACGGATTTCTTATTTATTTTTAAAAAATGTATGAAAAATTTTTTTTTTTTTAATTTTGTCATGAAGAAAAAAAGGATTTCTTGCTGTTTTTTTTTTTTTTCCGACAGAAATCTAAATGAAGAATTGGTGAAAAACAAAGAAGAAAAATTATTAATAATGTTGTAAAAAAATCATTTCCTAATACACTTACAAAAAAAATAAAACGATATTATTGTAGAAACTTAAGCTTCAGTCTAACTCTTTGACAGTAGAATTAGATAAATAAGAAATAATTAAATAAACAAACTCAGCAACGTTTTTGTTTTTTTTGTTTTTTCATGTTTGTTTGTTTTTTTGTCTCTCCCCACCATGTAGTCATTTTGGAGAAAATAACAAAACAAAAATATTTAAAAAAAGCAAAAACAAACATTGTATTTCGTATTTGTGCAATATCTCTCTAATATGTGAACTTATTGTTTGAATTGTTGCCATGAATTGGTGATAAAGAAATAGTTCTCTATTTTCTATTTATGCATGTAACCTTCGACACATTTTTTTTTTTTTTGGTCTTTTGCTTGCTTTTACAGTGTATTCTGTTTTGTATGGTATTGCATTGTACTTTCTTTCATTATTCCACTGTAAAATTGTTATAAATGCTGAAAAATCTTGGAATGCAACAGTTTACAGGTTTGTTAAAGAAAGAAAGAGGAACATATTCGGAGTTTTTATTTTTAGGTTCTTTTTTTTTTTTTTTTTTAATCACTCAAGGAAATGTTATACAAGTTTGTTTATTTTTTAAAAATACATTTTTTTAATTTTTTTCGTAATATTAAAGGTAGTGAGTCAATTTAGTAGTTTTACTATGCAATGACAAAGTACTTGTTATTTACAGTGTATTGCAAAACAAAGAAATCATTTTACCACCCTCCCTTGGAGAAGAAATTAAATATCATTACAGATCTGATTATAGATAAAAAGTATGAAAGACAACAATACCTCTATGTGTATAACATATGTATGTGTGTGTGTGTGTGTGTGTATATATATATATATATATATATATAATGAAAATCTCAATTATTTGTGTGTGTAACTATGGGTTTGCTATATATGTGTGTGTGTATG
>JAOPJM010001291.1:39220554-39242064 GCA_027124095.1 Muusoctopus leioderma
AAATTCTGCCTCAATAACTCTCTCCGTCCAACCCATGCTAGCATGGAAAAACGGATGTAAAAAGCGATGATGATATAAAGAAAATAAATTATGTTTAATATTTTAAGTTTATAGCTCACCATCAAATATTAAATATATTACTTCATAGGTTTGCTTGATCACAACTGAATAGCCATCTTTAACAATAGCATCAGAGCATTGAAGTTGGCTGTGTTCCAGACATTAGATTTCACCCATAAATGTTACATACACATCTTGATTTGCTATACAATATGGGGGTACAAAATATTTGTATTAAGCTCTAGTAGTAAGCTGGCAGAAATGCTATAGTGTCAAACTGAATACATTAAAATATTGTTCATCTCCCTTAAGTTATGAGTTCAAAGCGAGCCACAATGATTTTGTCTTGTCCTTCAAGAGTCAAGTAATAAATATACTTTGACTAATTCAATGAAATAGACCGCTCATCCACGAAAAATTGTCATGTGTATGTAAGATATCAGTAATTTGTACCATGGTTTATTGAGTACTGTAAAGCAAGAGGTTACTTACAAGTCACATCCACATTTCAATAGCAATAAAACCAAGAGCCTCTTACATGGATCACTCGACTTGCCAGAAATAGCAGCCAAATCTCCCTCATATCACACCCTTTCTGTCTTAAATAAAAACATGGAAAATTAGAAAATATAGTACTACATAACTCTAAAAAAAATATTCAGATTTGAATGACTTTGATCATAGGTCTGCTCGATCACGGTTGACCTGGGGTTAATAACTACTCATTTAAAACTACTTCACATCCCTTAATACTCTTCAAAAGAGCATGAGCATTAAGCATCGCTCTTATTAAATAAAGAATGAAATCTGGAATCCGAGGAAATTGGTGATGGTCTGTGAGGAGTGAAGAAACTAACATTTCAGGCTCTTGCCCTTTGTCAGAGTGGATAAGATAGTGCTGCTAGTTGCGACCAAAGTGACAACACTTTATCTATCTTACTCATTCTTAGATGAAGGACAAGAGCCCAAAACATTAAATTCTTCAAAGCAATTGAACTTTTGTAACAAATATAAACAAAAGTACCAATATTTGTTTGTATCTGACTGGTTAATATTAATATGACTTATAACTCAAGTGCATTTATTCAGAATACTTGCATAGTTTGATTCAAGCGGCAGAGGATGGCTGAAGCAGAAGAATGCCAGACTATATGCACTACAGCAAGTAGTTTAATCCATTTTCATTCTGAATTCAAATCCAACTGTAGCTGACTTTATCTTTCATCTTTCATCTTTGTATTGAAGGGGTGTATAGAACAAAATAAGTACTAGTAATATACCCTGGGTGAATTGAATCAACTCTAGTGACAAAATTTAAGTGCTGATCAAATGGCCTAGTCCCAATCTTGCCACACAACCAGTGTTTGCTGTCCGAGACATTCATTTTGCCCTGATGAAAAAAAACCTCACTTCGTGGCTGAGTGGTTATCTGAAAGAATGACATCCAACTTTAGAAACATACTGCAACAATATGCATAATTTTACAAGGTTCCTATTCATGCAAACATGGTAAAAAAAAACCAGAGGGATAAAAAAGTTTTGGTTTTGTTTTACAAATCAATGTTATTTGAGTAAATAAAGTGACATTTAAACACCAATCACCTTTCACTGGTATTGCACATGTACTGAATTTAAAAATTACACTTGTTTTAATTCCTTGAATCTTGAGTGTTTATTAAAAAAAAATAAACTTCCAAACGAGAGTAAAATTGAACAAGAAAATGATAACAATAATTCTATAGGGTTTTCAATTTTTTTTTTTTTAAATATTTCACCCCACCTTTTCCCCTAAACTTCAAATGCAACAAATTGACATTAGGTAAAATAAGAGAGTTAAAATAATGGTGACATGTCACATCATAAAGCAGAGGATTATCTGAGCAAGTTGTTTAGCAAACAAACAAAAGGGTTCCATTCTCAGACTTGCTCTTTTTAACACATTGAAATGTTGGGCAAAACTAGATATCAACAAAAATGGTACCTGCCAGTCTGCTAGAGAGGAAGAGTGTATGTATATGGTATGTATGCATGAGGTTCATTCTTATGTAATCAATCCAATTAGTGACACAGTTAGCATTTCTCACTGTCAATGTCTTCATATTATGGCAGAAAAAAATCCCAATTTTATTTAAACGAAGATTTACTGAAGTTAAATGAAGGCCTATACACTTAAATATGCTATTAACAAGAGTATAGGGTTAAGCAAATCCTAAGACTCAGTATTTGATAAATTATGATTAGCACTATTGCAAGGTATAGCTACTGCTAAATTATTTATAAGATTCTATAGTAAAGAAAAATAAGGAAAGAAATTGAAGAATAAGGATAAAAAGCTATTAAATAAAAACTATTCAATCCAAGAAAAGTATGAAAAGAAAATCGAAGAAAGATAATGAAGTCATCCAAATTTTATAATATGGGGAAATCACAGAAGTGAAGACTGTCTTGAGATGGAAATTTACAATGTTGGATGTCAGATACAGAACAAGTAGCAAGCTGAGTGACATTCAGGTTTTGTCTAAATTAATTGGCACCTTATATCAAGAAGTATAATTAGTGGCTGTTGTTATTTAGCCCAAGCCTGATCAAGCAGACCTATCATCAAAGGAATCCCAACTGTGACCATCCCATCTTTTTAGGGAGATTTGGCTGCTATATCTAGCAGGTCAAGCAGCCATGTAGAGGCTCCCTTGTTGGCTTGTGTAAATGGTGGTAATGGAAACTAGTAGACACAATAAGATTTTAGCTAAGTCTCCATAGAAAGTGTGTGTATAGGAATAGTTGGAACATTCCTATATTTAACAATTTCTCAATTAACTAAAAACAATGACATTTATATCAAATATAATGGAACAAAGAATTTTCAAAGTCATTATCTTCAGCTAAACCTCTAACCATTAAATGCCTGAACAGATACTTGGGCATTTAATGATTTTAAATGATCTGATACAACAGAAAGTATATAAATATATACTTCAGACACACCAGCTAGTCAGAGCAACCAGTTGTTTCCAACAAAATCACCACTGAAGGACTTGATATACACACCGTGAAGTCTCCTTGAATCAGACGCAAATCATGGTGAGAGATTAATGTGCACATCCAACTTTGCTAGGGTGTGGCCGTTGTATATAGAGACAAAAAGATAAAGATAATCATTGATAACAGTGGCAGGTATTGCTTTTGAGAGGTTGCAAAGACTCAGTCTGCCATTGCTTACTGGTGCACAAAAACACATCAAGCCATAAAGATGAAGCATACTCTTTGCACCTATGCAGATTGTGATATCTGATGCTTCAAGGTTATGTTTTGATAGTTCCAACTGCATCAGGTGGTAGGTAGAACAACTTGAGCAGATAGAATTGCTGCAGAAGCCAGAATTTTTACCAAGGTTTCAGTGGAACTAAAGCTGTGTGCTGCTTCCTTTCACATTCAGAGTACTGAGCAAAAATCACATCGCATCTATGTGGCTTGGCCAGCTATGTGATACTCTGTTTTTATTAGACACTTGGATTTCCCTGGTCCATATCAGTTCCCTGTCGACATTTCGCTACCAGTCGAACACCTGTTCAGTGACCAACACAACAAACACAGGTTGCAGCTGCTAACCGACCAGTTCAGGCCCAAAGCCATTATGCCCCAAATGTTATCCGATGATGGCAAGTGGCCACCACATCTATCACCCTACCACAACTGAGACATATCAAAACAGAGATCTGCAATACCGTGCACTAAGTAAGCATCGAAACAGCAGGAGCGCACGCACACCATGCTTTGCATTGGGATGTATTCCACGAGGTGCTTGTGTGCATGGCAACAACCCACAGGGACAAACTGACCTGAAAGTTGTAGCTAATACCTCTTTTAAAGATACAGGTCCATTTTGCTGACTTCCCTTACCAATATTTATGCTACTAACAAGAGGCTTGTAGACCTACTGCAGATATATATTATACACTCACACTCACAATCACAAACACCTATCTTCTCAAGTAGGTTTACCAACATTGTAAGAAATATTCCATTTGTTTAGAATTTCTTATACCTGCCAAATGCGTAACTGGACTAGTTGTTTAGTCCCAGGTCAACCACGATTCAGCCTTGACCATTCCATTTTTTTCTTAAGCTAGTATATCTAAGACTACATTATCCAATGTGTTCTTTAAGGCGCTAGGGTCAGATTTGAGAGAGATTTGGTTGCTATTTCTAGAAGCTTGAGCGACTACTAAGAGGCTCCTTCATTGGCTCATGACTGGACTAGTCAAATGAATAGCTGGACCATGGACTAATAGAACGAATAGCTGAATTATGGACTAACAGAACAAATAGCTGGACCATGGAATAATAGAACGAATGGCTGGACTATTAGTGGTACTGGGGAATTATTATTTTTAATGATTTATAAATCTGGCATCCTCATAGAAATGTTTTCATAGTTACAGATGATACAGTGGATGTATATAAACAAACTCATCGATTTTAATGAAGTAAAACATAGCCATACATGTGAATACAATGGTAGAACTGGTAAACATTGACCCAGAAAACAATAAGGCAAGAAGTGTATTATCTATATTTTATGTATTTAAATAAATAAAAAATTAATTAAATTAATTCGAACACGCAGACATGTGCATATATACACATGCGCATTCATATGTAGACATATACACACATGCACATTTATATGTACATAGACATAATATATGTACATTGTATGTAAGTATATACACATCCATATTCATATGTACGTATATATATAAATGTATATATATGTATATATATAAATATATATATATATACATACATAGTTTTCCCAAAACAAATGGAGTATTTTTTTATTTAAAATTTAGAAATTCATTCAGGACCTTTTATTGTTGCTGCTGCTGCGTATCTTTTTGCTTGTGTAAAAAAAAAATTTCAAAATCAACAATACGATTCCTTGCTAGCCCAATATTTAAATAAAAGATAATCTTGCTTTATAGTCTTTTTACAATATTGCAGACAGATGTAACTTCTATTATTTCTCTCTCTCACTCCTGTCAAAAAGATTAGTTGATGTAGTCATTGGCCAGGTCTATCACCTTGATGAAGCATGAACTGGAATCTGGTTAACCTTCTGTGAAGTAAAATACTTCTCCTTTGTCTTTTGAGAGATGAAAAACTTAAAAAATTCATATACCGACCACGAAATAGCAGTGGCTGGCATCTGGAATATGATTCTAGCTCCAATACCTCGGAAGTAACCACGGAGTCCGCGGTATTCGTAGACAGTCCGAAAGGCGGTACGCAAACCTGAGATATAAGGTGAATGCTTTCTTGCACAGTGTTCTTGAGTGTTCAGTAAAGTCTTGCAGACATCCAGAGGCATTGTAAGAACGGCTGCTAAGGCACCAGCTAATGCACCAGATGCCATGTGAGATTTAGGATCATATTTACGTTCCTTGTTAAACATATCTTGTGAAAAGTCATATGTCATAAAGTGGATCACTTGGAAGGGTGCATTCATAGTTAGCTGAGTTGGATAACTACGATAAAAGGCTCGCATACCTTCCTTCTTCAAAACAACAAAAACACAATGAGAGCAGTTCCGATATGGACTATTGAACATTTGCATTCTTTGTTTAATCACTTAGAGGAGAATATAGCAGTGCCGGCAAATCAGGTGCAGATGAAAAAGAGAAAAAGAAAATTGAAAGAAACATTAATAAATTGAAATACAATTTGAAAAACTCTGTTATATAAACATTTTACATACATTTGTAGGGAAGGATATAGTCAGTTGAATTGATACTAGTAGATTTCCTTTCATTATCTTGGAGTTGATGAAATAAATACGTCAAATTTGTTGACTATATCTTTTGTTCCAAAAGTAGGATTGTACCTAGTCCAAAAATTTGCAAAATTCAACTGATTAGGAAGAGAATTAGCCTAGACAAGATGCAGTTTGGGTTTATGCCAGAATGGGGTACAAATGATGCTCTCTTCCTAGTGAGACAACCACAGGAGAAGTACTTAGCTAGGAGTAAGCCACTACCTAGCTTTTTGTCGACTTGGGGAAAGCCTTTGACAGGGTTCCACACTGTAGTTTGGTGATTGCTAAGGAAATTAGAAATAGATGAATGACTTATAAGAGCCATGCAAGCCATGTACGGAGGTTAAGTCAGCAAGATGAGAGTTAGCATGTAGGTTGGTGTACATCAGGGCACAGTTCTCAGTCTCCTACTGTTTGTTATAGTCCTCCAGACCATAACAGAGGAGTTTAAGGCAGTTTGTCTGTGGGAACTCCTGTATGCTGATGGCCTAGTTCTCATAGCTGAATCAGTCAAATATTTAGAGAGGAAATTCCAAACTTAGAAGCAAAACCTAGAATTGAGAAACCTCAAAGTAAACTTTATCAAAAACTAAAGTTTTAGTTAGTAGGAAAGAAGACAAGATCCTACTGCTATCGGGAAAGTAACCATGCTTAATAAACAGAAAAGAAGTAGCTAAAAATTTCAAATGGTGCGCCCAAAGTAAACTGGATGCAAAAGAAGCATAGTAGGATCACAGCCAGGCTGAGAGGGGAGGCAGGTTTCATATGTGGTAGATGCACAGGAGTAGTTATCAGTAAGAGTACATGTGAGATAAATTCCTTCAAAATGTTCAGAAGGCTCCCTAGAAGTAGTTGATAGTTTTTGTTAACTAGGTGACATAATTAGTAATGGAGGTGGGCGTTTCGAAAGCATTGTTACCAGGCTAATAACAGGGTGGAAGAAGTTCAGAGAGCTATTACCTCTGCTGGCATCAAAAGATTTCTCTCTCAGAGTGAAGGGCAGATTGTGTGTGGAGGATTTGCAAAGGTTGGAAAGAAATGAGGTGAGCATACTCCACTGGATGTGTAATGTTAGTGTACATGAATAACAGAGAACGAATAAGCTGAGACAAAGACTGGGTATAAAAGGAATCAGATGTAGTGTGCAAGAGAGAAGGCAACACTGGTATGGGCATGTGGTGTGTATGGGGCTGTCAGTTGTATAAAGTGTCAGTTGTATACAGAAGTGCCAAGTGCTGTTTGCGGATGAAACCTGTGGAAGAGGGACATCAAAGAAAACATGGGATGAAGTGGTGAAAACTTGATCTCAAGATGTTGAACCTCAAGAAAGCGATACCAAATTGTGGTGAAGTGATGTGCTGGAGAAGACCCATCCAACCCGTGTAAGCATGGAAAAACAGGCGTAAAAACGACGATGGTGGTAATGATGGAAATTGGGGTGTATAATATCTACATCTGGATCTCTCCGACCATTATGTTCATATTAAGTCTCCATATACTACTATACCCCTCTCTTTATTAATCTCTTATCTTTCACTCAACCCCTCTCCTATCAATGTGCCTCCCTACTATCACTATCTCTCTCTTATCACGCTATGTAACGAGGGATGGCATCACATTGGATCAATCCCCCTTTTACCATCACCCCTTCTTGATTGCTAGTCATCACTCTCCTATTACTCATTACTGACATCCATCATGGCCACTTTCTCACCATCATCGATATTTATGGCTACCCATCACTCTCACATTACTCTGTCTTTCATCACTCATTGTTGACATCCATCACTCTCTCTCCCATGGCTCTTCATGATCCTGTCTAGTAGCTATGATTCTTTCTTCCTCCATTATGCAGCTCATACTGCTTCTATTGAATCACCTTACCAACAATAATCATGTAGCTGCCAATCACTCTCTCTTCCTTTACTCTCTCTCCTCTCACCCTTTCGCTCTGGTCCCGTTTCATCACTCACTCTTCCATCTACCAGGGTCAAGATAATGTAGGGCAAAGAGCACTCTTTAGCCTTGCCAGAGACAAGGCAACATCTCTAGTGCTGGTGCCACAATACAATGCACCCAGTACACTTTGTAAAGTAGTTGGCAAACAAATGGAGACAACATAAGGTAGAGACCTCTTGAGTACTGGTACCATAATAAAATGCACCCAGTACACTCTGTAAAGTGGTTGGCGATAGGAAGGGCATCCAGCCGTAAAAACCAAGTCAAAAATAGAATGTACAAGCAAGACGTGGTCCCCGGCCAATCTAGGAGGGCAGTAACTTCGAATAAGAACTGACTCAGACCATGGGAACCCATCCAACCCATGCTAACCTGGAAAAGTGGAGATAAAACTGATGATGCAGTATTTGTTTTGTTTTTTTTAAATCTGTGTAACATTAACATACTGCCATTATATTTAATTTAGAATTACACCAATTATTCCACATTGGTAGGGTTCTCAATTTAAATATTTATATGAAAACTGATACAGTTACAGCTTGATACCAGGAACATAGAGGTGAGTGAAGTAATGTACTTTACTTAATGCATACAACATGATGACTCATGAACCTAACTGTACAACCAATGTGCCTTTATAACACTTTATATCATCTACAAGATACAAGTTCTCAATAGAATTTATTCATTCTGACTGCATACCATATATGACATTTCATAGAGTGAAAAGATTGGGAATAACAGCAACCTTGATCAAGGCACAGTCCAGCTGTATCAGCTATTGCCTATGGGAGAGTCAAGAATACACAAGCAAATCCTATACAAAAACATCATATACTCCATGCTTAACTAGCAGGCCTCTGTTCTGCTTCAAAGACAATCTAAATGAGAATGTGTAGCACATGTGAAAAACTGCTAAGTCTTGGGATTCATTCCTACTAAATCAGGAGTCTCAAACAACTATTCTTCACTTAGGATGCAAAGTTCAAGAGACAGAGGATTCAATGCATTAGTATGAAGCAAGACAATGCAGCATTGAGGCATGCCTTGACATGTATGTCATGGTTAAGACATTTAACTCTCAATGGCGAAGCACACATACTTGTAAATAGTTACTACTAGGTAAGTTCAGTTAACTGCTGTAAGCATTAAGAGCACTTTAGAATTAACAATTGTTTTGTTAACTGAATCTCCTTTGGTGGGCACTCAACCTGCCTGACATGCCCTAAATAACACTGATTAATAGCATGATTTTTCATGCTATGAGTCAAAGGGTTATGTCCCTTCCCACCACCATACTATTTAGTACAGGCATCCCCTGTGTTACGGAAGCATTGCGTTCCTGAAAATGTAACATGGAAGTCAAAAGGAAAATAGGTTCCGCGTTACGAAATTCCACATTACGGCAAGATTTGTAAGAACCAACGCTTCTGTAATGCAAGGGACGCCTGTATTTGTTTTACTTTTATATTGCTAGTAGTGAGACTTGTGTTTATCTCAAACCTCATGGTTGAAACCGGCTATCTAGTTAATAGCAGACTATGTTTCTTCATCTAAAGCATAACCTCTAATTCATAACCTCCCCTGATACAGATACACAGATTCTTTATGTTGAAATTCAAATTATATCTCATGATGCCATAACTTTGATAAATCCTTTCTCTGCACTGTGTACTTGTATCACACACCTCTGGTTAATAAACTACTATTGTATTTCATTTATTCTAGTCTTTTCTGTCTAGTGTGTAAGAAAATTGCAATTGACAAAATAAAAAGTGAAGCAAGGTAATCCCTGTAGGATTAATGGATAACTGAATGCAAGATCTTTTAAATGGATAAGTGAGTAAAAGTAGATATTTACCCGGCAATTCTTTAGAGATAGCTCTAAATCTAACAGTATAGAAAATAAGTGGTGGTGGTGACTATATAGTGTGATAAAAAGTTAGAACATATTTCTTTAATAAATAAACAAAACAGCTTCATGTTTATCAACAATAATAATGCTCACCATCAGCTGGGTTCATTACAGCATCATGGAGAACAGTTGCTCCCAAACCAGCAAAGACTGAAAAATAAAATGAAACAGTATTTAAATTTGATGGGGAAAAATGCAATATAATAGACAGATTCATTATCTGGTTCTTTTTAAATATTGTCTAATGTTTTTTTAATATGAATTATATATTTTTGCTCAATAAAAAAAAAAGAGAATTTATATTTACTATCAGATTTATAATGGAATTAAAATTAGGTTATGCAAAAAATGTTTTTCAATAAGTATAGCCTTTCTGGGAACTTTAAAAACAGGAAAAAGTAAAATAACAATAAAAAATAAGTAGAAAGCTCAAAACTCGTCTTCCTGCTGAAACCGATGTTGCTGTTGACGTTTAGCCCTACAACAGACCTGATTGAGATAATGATTAAAGGACATTTCAGCCATGACCATTCTGTCTATTTTCTGACAGTGTATCTAAGACTACATTATTCAATGTGTGCTTCCATTTATAAGATAGTAGGGTGTGATTTGAGTAAGATTTGCTCCTATTTCTTAGTAGGTTGAGGAACCACATAGAGGCTCCCTAAGATCAATCTTAGTCAATTTAGAGTAATTTTTTAAGGTTAATGTTCAAATTAAAAAGATGAAATGTTCTTGAATTATTTATTAAAAAAACGTTTTATATTCAACTAGTGATTAGTGACAACAGACAATTAAAATTGTCACTAGCTTGATAATGCAACTGTACTATGATTTTAAAAAATTAAGTTGTTTGTTTACATTTTGCTTTTAGCAACATGATGGCATACAAACAAAATTTATCTATCAACAATGTATAGTGTAATGGATAATTGAGGAAAATATGCTTCCTTGTTTATGCTATTCAAAACTGTGATTTTGTGTTGGAAAATGATACAGAAAATACAATATAAGTTTACAAACGAGTGCAATCAATAGCGATGTTTTATATGCCAACGTTCTGAGCATGAATTCATCATTTGTTCTAACAACTGATTTGTTTTATCTGTTAAACAAAGATTTCTATGGCCTCATCTGTCTATTTTGTCCTTCCCCTTACCTCTACCCAAGCCATCTTTTATTGCCAACCTGCAATAATGTTTCACTCAAAGTGAACCATCAAAAGTGTATTCTCTGAGATCATACCAGCACAATGGTTCATATAGTGTGGGAAGAAGAGGAATCTTATGTTTTGAGGGCTGGCAATTTTGTCAGTCCCGAAACATCAGATTTCTCTTCTCCTCACGGCATACAAACTTATCCAAACTTGCACACTTCACTGTATAATATTTGCCAATGTAGACCACAACCAGTTTCCTCGGACTGCTCTATATATACTAGCACAGTTGTATCTTTTACATACATCACCACTCTAGCTCTCAAGTCCACTTCTCCTGTTCAAGCATATTTAATTCTTTCATGACCAAATTTCTAACAAAATTATTTCAAAATAATCAAACATTTCAAGGGGTAAACTAAATATTTCATTTACTCCTGATGTTAATTTGATGTTTGGAAAACAACTTTATAAAGAGAAAAGAAGATTTCGGAATAAAAGTATGATATTATTTACCTACTGATCTCAGATGGGTCAGTGTAAAAAGAGCTAAACAACAAGAACAGCAACAACAACAACAACAACAGCAACAACAACAATCATAATAACAATTGTTTCTAACATAGGCACAACACAAACAATACCAGTACTTGATTGGTGCTTTATTATATCGACCCCGGAAGGATGAAAGGCAAAGTTGACCTCAGCAGGATTTGAACTCAGAGTACAAGCCAAAATGACTACTGCAAGGCATTCTGTCCGGCACGCTAACAAATAATAAAATTAATAACCATTTCTTACATAGACACAATGCCTCAAATTTAGTAGAGGGGTATAGTTCATTATATCAATCCCAGTACTTGACTGGTATTTTATTTTATCAACCTCGGAAGGATGAAAGGCAAAGTTGACCTAAGCGAGATTTGAACTCAGAATGTAAAGAAACGTAACAAATACCGCAGGGCATTTTGTCCGATGCTCTACCGTTTCAACCCATAGACACAAGGCCACAAATTTGGGAGGGATTAGTCGATTAAATCGACCCCAGTACTTGACTGTTACTTTATTTATTGACCCCAAAGGAATGAAAGGCAAAGTTAACCTCGGTGGGATTTGAACTCAGAAGGTAAAGAACCAGAACAAATACTGCAAGGCAATTTATCCGATGCTCTAATGATTCTGCCAATCCAAATGATAATAAATCTGGTTTCTCAACTATCAGCCTGACTAGATGTTGCTTAACTTTAATGATTTGACAAGAACTGTCACAAAAATCCTCCAAAACAAATATGTAGAATTAAAGGTTAATCTTTAAATAATTATAAACATGTAGATCATATTGGCTCTCAACGAAATGTGTATAGAAAATAGAGATCAAATTTATAAATTCAGTCTCACTTCAGATCAAAGTCTTTTTAAGTATAATTGAAAGTACAATGCTTAATTACTATAGTACTATTATATCACTGTATGAGGCACAACAACCAAGTTGATAAGATACCAGATATCCACCCCATGAGTGTATGTCCTGCTAAAAGGTGCTGCATTATATTCAAAGCAAAACACTTAATACTACTTTTATTTATGCTACATCATCATCATCATTTTACGTCTGTTTTCCATGCTGGCATGGATTGGATGGCTGATTTTGGGCCGCGTCGATTCCTGATTGGAGTCACCACTCTCCTAGATGGGTCAGCAGCCCACGTCTTGCTCGTATGTTTCATTTGGTTTGGTTTCTACGGCTGGATGCTCTTCCTATCACCAACCACTTTACAGTGTACTGAGTGCATTTTATCGTGGCACCAACACTAGAAAGGTTGTCATGCCTATGGCACAACTAAAGAGCCCTCTCTATCCTACATTTTCTCCATTCAATTGTCGACAACTTTACAGAGTGTACTGGGTGCATTTTATCGTGGCAGCAACACTAGAGAGGATACCTTGGCTAAAGAGTCTTCTCTACAGAGTCTCCATCCTTTGGAGGGCGAACGTGACCCGAGAGTATGAAATAGAAATGGAAGAGTGCGGAATAGAGGGTGAGTGATGTATCCTGAGTGTGGAATCGAAATGGAAGAGTGTGGTTGAGTGTGGAATCGAAATGGAAGAGTGTGGTTGAGTGTGAAATAGAGGGCGAGTGATGCATGAGAGGGGGCAGGTATGAGCGGTGCATTGATTGGATAGTTGTGGGAGGACATCTTTTGTGGACCAAAGAGTCCTGGAGGTGAAGAAAAGTGGATGTGATGTGATGGAGGGGGGGCGAAGATAGTGGTGGCTACATATCGGGTGTTGGTAGAGTAGCAAGCTGGATAGGTGTATCACAGGATAAGAGAGATAGCATCGGAGGTGGAAGGTGGTGGGTGGTATGAATATACTATTTCTAGTGATTTTTAGTTATCGATGATTTTTTCAGTCTTCATCAATGTCTAGAAACATTTCTTATAGAAACATTTCTTGAATCATTATACTAGTTCTTAAAATATTAACCAAACTTGATGTGTTACTTGTACAAAATGTGTTCCTTCTTCAAAATCACCATTTGCGCTCCCACCTACTATCGCCAACCTCGGCTGCCATCCATCACATGACTCTCCCCTATCTATACTGCTACTACTCATTCTGTTTCTCTATTCAACCTCCTACCAGCACCCAATATGTAGCCATCACTATCTTTCTCTCATTCCTCTACCATCCATTCACTGCTTCCTTCGTCACACTGATACTCATATTCTTTCCCTACTACACTCTCGTACGTCACTCCCCTTCTATTCACACTCTCGGTCACATTTGCCTTCAAGAACAGAGACTATGTAGAGTAGAGAGGACTCTTTAGCCTTGCAGGAGACAAGGCATCGTCTCAAATGTTGGTGCCATGATAAAATACACCCAGTACACTGTGTAAAGTGGTTGCTAATTGAATAGAGACAACATAGGGTAGAGAGGACTCTTTAGCCGTGTCGCAAACATGACAACCTCTCTACTGCTGGTACCACGATAAAATGCATCCAGTACACTCTGTAAAGAGGTTGGTGATAGGAAGGGCATCCAGCTGTAGAAACCAAGCCAAATATAGAAACATACGAGTGAGATGTGGTTCCCTGACCCATCGAGGAGAATGACTCTGTATAAGAACTGATTTGGGTCGAAATCATCCATCCAACCCATGCCAGCATAGAAAACGGGCATAAAACAATGAATAAGGATAATGATGATAATAATTTTAAGGAAAAGTTCAGCTTTCAAAAACATAACTACATTATCAAAGTTTGGGTTTTCAGTATGCAAAATATATAACTTTGTGTATCAAATTTATGAAAAATGAAAATGTCCTACTATTTGCCAGCTGCTGGTTGCCGCCATTCATCATCATTTTCCATTTAATATGTTCATAACAGCTAAAATACAAGGCATGAGCTGGACCAGCACCACCTACAACAGCACTTATTCCACGGACTGTGTTTCGGAAGCCTTCTAAGTGTAACATTTTATACAATCCATCTATAACACCTTTGTATCGAGCTTGTGGATCAGGGCTTAATGCTTGCATTCTTGTCTATAAAAGAAAAAAATGCAATTTCATTAATTTAACATAAGAAATTGAAGATTTTTTTTATGAAAAATTAAACAAGTCACTAAAATTATATATTAAAGATTGATTTTTTACCATTTAAAACAAATTGTGAAAAATAATGTTTATAATATATAATATATTTTCTAGCAATTGAAAATGTATATAGTTATTTAATGCAAACATATAAACAATTATTTTATGCATATTCATTTTTGCTTCAAATTAAAATGCCAAGCTAAAATATCCAATTTGTAAAAGAAAAGTAAAATTAAACTTGGTTCAAAGCCACCAGTTAATTCTAGTATTAAAACACAGCTGTGCAAATAGCATTACAACTTGAATGACCATTTATGATCAGTTAAGTGATTTATAATTTGACGAGCACTCAACTATTGAAACAATGTACTAATCAAATATCTAACCCTCACCCCACACACAAACAATACAAGAAAAAGTGATGTGAGCTGATCATGCAGATTTATGACACAGAAGCACAGATATTAAAAAAAAAGGTTTCAACATGGAAAACACCTCCATTGCGACAGACATTATTATTATCAAAGTAGGTTTCAATTGCGTTATTCATTCATTAAAAAAAAATGCGTTTAACTTGTTTAAATAACATTACAAACTGGAAAGCTAACTACTCAAGCTGAACAAAAAAAACTATGCCTCCATGGCCTTTTGAATACACAAAAGTTTCTACTCAGTCCTCTCAACCTTTTCTATCTTATATATAGAACCTCTTAACAAGACATAGTTCGACACGGTACCGCATCATCAAATTGATATGAATCATTGAACTATATATATGGTGAAAGTGAACTATTTTTGTGTGAAAACACCTCAAGCACCTGTGTTTCTTAATTATTAATTTCATAATAAATAAGCAGCAAAAAACTTGTTTTTAGGCATTTTCTGCTCAACCATTACGGGTCTTAGAAAATTTTCAACAGGATGTTAAGAGTTAATAGTTGTTAAGTATTAAAGATGGAAATTTCATTCTCCAAAGAAAATACAGATGCTGTTGGGCTTTCTTCACCAGGTTGTTGCTGTTTAGCCCTGAGTCAGCTCTGATCAAACATACCTATGATGAAAGGCATTCCAGCATTGACTATTCTGTCTTTTTGTATATCTAGGACTACATTGTTCAATGTGTCTTTCCTGTTTTAAGACAGTAAGATGTGATTTGAGGAAATTAGGCTGTTATTTGTAGCAGGTTAAGCAAGCAACTGCATAGAAGCTCCCTTGCTATTTCATTCTTCACCTGGTGAACTGTATTGTTGGACTATATGTCTCCTATGATGTGGGTGTTAAGAAACTTGAAGTTACAGACATTTTCCATCTCATTCTTGCTGATGTTGATGGGAAGATGTACAAAACTCTTGGTTTTCTATAGCCTAGACTAGATGAGATCTTTGATCTTTTTTAGTGTCATTTGTCTGGTTGTTATTAACTCTTAATGTCCTGTAGGACATGGTTCCACATGGTACTGCATCATCAAATTGCCATAAATAACTGAACTATATATATATATATGGTAAAAGTAAACTATTTTTGTGTTAAAATGCCTCAAGTACCTGTGTTTCTTACCTGTAAATTTTATAGATAATTAAGCTGTAAAAACCCCCCATTTTTAAGGATTTTCTGCTCAATCATTTTGAGACTTAGAATATATTTAACAGGATGTTAAGAGTTAACACTCAATGTCTTCACTGTGTGATGTGTCACTGTAAATATTGTTTGCAAACATGTTGATACTTGTGGAGCTGTGGATTGGAGAAACAATCATGGTGGAAAAGAGTCTAGAGTAAGGGGTTCAGAACACATGTTTATGCTGTAACTTCATTTATTGTGCAGCAGTTAAGAAATTTAATCCACACCCTTAAGTCCCACTTTATTGTGTGTGTATATATATGTGTGTTTCTCGAGAGAAACCAATAAGTCTGTGGTTCATTATTTTATTAGTTTCTATCACTTCTAGAATAAAATAAATCATTTTGAATTTTTAGTTGCATGAAATTAAAGTGGTTTTGTTTTTACTTGTGGTTTTCCTTGTACTAATGTACACACTGAATGTTGTGTATTTATTTTCCTATTTTGTTTGTTATAATTTAAAATTTATAGATTAGTTCATCATTTTATTACATCAACCATGATTTTCATAAATAACATTCATTTCACAAATAAACGTAGGATTTACCTGGAGATGTAGACAGTGTATTTGCGGAAGGTGATAAAGAAAACAGTCTGACTACACAAGTAAGTATGCTTCATTCTGCATGGGTCATTCTGTCATATTCTGCTCATTGTACAGTGTTCTAAATATTCTCTTCGATTATTCTATATCTGTGATGTATGTTTCCTACCATACAATCATATATTCTTATAGATACCTCCTATTGACTACAATTTTGAAGGTATAAGACAATTGGCTATGAGAATTTTAACATATTAAATTTTAATTAGAACAAACACTATTTATTTAGTGTAGAAAAGCTATGGAGGCAGATACTTTGATATTCAATGTTGTTTGATGTTGTGATGGACGGAATGGAAAGTAAACCATATTATAGTTATTTCATTGTTGCTGTCAGCAATCAGTGTAAAATATTAAAAAACATTTAAAGTATTCAAGTTTATTTAGTCATTTGTTTCTTCTCTTGTAATAAACTCATCCCAAAAGTATAGAAATGTAATTTAGAACATTCTAATCATTACAAAAATAAATCATTTTAACTAAGTACTTCAAAATATCCAGCTAATGCTGTACCCTAAAGTTTAGTTTTCATTTCACAATGCATTCGCATAATATATATCATGGTAGCTATAGCAAATTACTTTCATAACATTGTTGTGACATGAATTTTTGAGTTTATAATAATTGCAGTTAACAGCAATATAAAATGAATAACTTTTGTTTATTTTCCTATCTGAAAAGATGGTAGTTATGTTTTGTGATAAAGCAACTGCCTCCATATGTAAAATTATTTTATTTTAACGAGAACTTATATATAGCTTTTTCTAGCCATTCTGGTAGTAAGAAAATACATATTCCAATTACTGAATATTTAAAGCTCATACAGATTAAGCATTTTTTTCTTTTTAATTCTATTATCATAAAATTGCAATGTAAATGCAAAATTTTATAAAAATAAACAAATATATTATTTTTTTGTAATATTTTCCAAACTTCATGTTTATTTATTCAAACTTTAGTATTTTTAAGTCTTACCATCTTATTTTCATATACTAATAAACAGCATTATTATCACCAGTTTCATGGAAACTCCATTATGAAATCTCAAAGAAAACATCTGCCATTTAATCATTCTTCTCTCCATATTTTAAGCTCAGAAGTACTCTAAGAAATATAATTTTATAAATTAATGAAAAGAGCAAAACATCCCAGTAAACATTCTCATAATACCATTAAAAATATATTTGTATCACTGTTTAAAGCAAGCAAATAATATTCTTCTCTTTCACTGTGTGCTGTATATCTCGTGTAAATACTTTTTGTAGTATTTGTCTGTGCTTGTATATAATCCTTGTTTTTACTTAATGGCCTTTTAAGGTAACATTGTAATGATTCACTGATCTGCAGTAGTGTATCTCTGTAATTTGTGTTGTGTTTTCAGTGTTAAAGTAAAATTAGTATAACATTAGAAAGAAGAAAAAAACGCTTTATATTTTATTTCATATTTAGATGTTTAGATCAGTTGAAATAAATGTCAGTTGTGAAAGTTAGAAATAAACAACAAATTAACAATTATATGACATCTTCATTTATCAGTTTTCTATGAAGGATGACTCATAACAAAATATAATCCTCAAGATCTGTTTTGATAAATGTTTCATATATCAAAATGTACCTTACAAATTTTTGTTTATTTTCAACGTTATGAAAATAAAAATAGAATAATAAATGAAAATGTTATATAATTGTTGATTTTCTGCTTAATTTATTATAGTTGATATTTGTCTTTATTCAGCTGTGATTTTTTAAAATGGTCGAGCTAAGTTGCCTTAAATAGAATGTTGTGTATTGATGACTCATTTTGTTAGTTTGGTGCAATGTTAGCAACTATGAAGAAACTTTGTAAACAAGTATTGAATAGTATTCATGATTTGAAGAGGTAAAATCTTTCTCTCTGTCACTCAATCTCTCTCTCACACACATTCACTCACTCATCACACACACACACTATTTCACTCTCTCTCACACACAGTCTCTTTCTCTCTCTCATTCTCTCTCTTGCATTCCCTCTCTCTCACTCTTTATCTCTCATTCTCTCTCTCTCACTCTTTATCTCTCATTCTCTCTCTTACATCTCTTTCACACATTTTACTTAACAAAGTGCTTAAATTGTTTTAAAATTGGATTCTTAAATCAAGAAAACCAAAAAAGAAATGTGTATGTATGTATATGAAAGCTATCAATGTTTCTTGAAATATGGTTTACTAGAAGAAGCCTTTACATTGTATTTATTATTAATTAAAACCTGATGGTAATCAGTATAAAATATTTTGCTTTAATCAGGTAGGTAGTTAACTTTCATGTTAGTTTCTGTTATCTGTAATTCTCTGTGAAATTGGAAAGATATTATTCTGTGAGCTGTGATATTTGCCCAATGTTGCACAACTTTTGTGACTGACCTAATTAGATTTTAATCTTTTCTGTGTTCTCTTAAATTATCATTATTAGCCTAGTCACTTTGTTTCAATGAAATTTAGTAGCTTTTGTTACTAGTTATTATTATTCATCTTTTGAAAAATTATCTTTATTTCAGAAAACATTTGGAGCATTATCATATCTATAAATATTAAAACTTCATATATAAAATTGTTATTATTTTGATAATTAATTCAAAAATATATTGTTTTGAAAATATTGATGCATTGGCGTTACTTTTACAATTGATAAAATACTGTCAAAATCTGATATTTTCTTGCTATTGGAAAATGAATTGTTTATTTCATCATTTTGACAGAAATTTTGTATTTTATGATGAAAATATTCAGCATGCCACTGTAATAATTTCATAAGGTCTATTCTAAGATTTTATGACTGTAAATTATATATCTATAAATAATTCTGTATGTTATAGATAAACATTTTAGATCCAATTCAGCTTTGTAGTAATTTTTTTTATTTTAGTTCATCTCCAAACTGCCAAATAAGATAAAATTGATGTATTGTAAAGCAATCCATCAAATCACTTTGAAGTTCTATATAAATTTTAAAACTACTTGTTAGAGTTTACAACACAACTATGTTTTTTTTTTTTTTTTAAAATTATATAAATGTAAACTCCTGGGTTAAAACATTTTTTGAAAACTCCTTAATATCAAATACTTCTGTATGTGAAAGCATATTTAATGCTTATAACTAATGTTATTAACTCTAATAACAACCAATATTATTATTTTGCAGCGACTTTTCTGTCTTAATTATGTTTATATGTTATAAACATTAAATAGGCTTTAACATAGTTATTTTTATGCTGTATGACATTCTATATTTAATATCAAGTGTTGCTTTACACTTTTATATTACTTTTCATTTAGTTTTATAGAAACAAAATGAACATTAGAAAAAATATATATAAGACCAAGTCTTTTGTTTTCAAGATAAATCTCCTCATCAGAGGAAATATCCTTATTGTCTGTTATTAGGAGAGGTGGAAACAGGAAGTACATATCTCAATCCTTTAACCCATTGATCTCCGACATTGGAATCAGCTTCCCTTGTTTGCTTATCAGCTGAATTCTGTTGTTTAAGTTCAATTTCTGTTTCCTAATAAAATGGTTTGTACTATCTGGAGATTCACACTATCTGAATTACTTGCCAAAACCCACTCTGTTATTCATTTTTTGGCCATCTCCCTGTATAAGAAGATTGCACTTGAATGTGTTGATAAACCACTCACCTTCTACATCCTATATCCTGGCACACCTCAAGAGCAACTGGCAACTGATACATCAGTTTCACAAACTTGCCCAAACTAGTTTGATAACAGCTATGCTTTCAGTTTGAATGTTTGTTCAGTGTATACCAGCATCTTACCAGCCAAAGCTATCCAATCTGTCCTTGACCACTTGGAAAGATGCCAATTCCCCACACTGTCACCTAATGCTTGAGACAGCACATCACATTATATTATTAGAGGTATGCGGACAATGCCCTTGTGCTGACTAATTCCAGATATGTGGTCTTAAAGATTCACAATATCTTCAATAGCCTCAAAAATAACATTGCTCAGCTTGTTCAACTTCACTATACCCTTCAACTGAGGCTGAGTGATAGATACATTCTACCAGAAGGAGCCAAAGAAAGATATATCTTTCTTTACTCAACATTTGTGTGCCTGAAATCCATGTGGCAACACACGAACTTGCCTTCAACATCACCACATGTTATGGGACTTAACAGGTGATATTTCATACAGGGAAGAGAGGACTCTTTAGTCCTGTCATAGAAAACCTCTCTTGTGTCAGTGGCACAATAAAATATATCCAGTCCATGCTGTAAAGTGGTTGGTGAGAGGAAGGGCATCTGGCTGTAAAAACCATGCTCCCCACCAAAAAATCATGTTATACAAGAGATATTTTGGACTTATGCTGTCCAAAAGAGGATACCAGCCATACTTTATGAATGCAGACTACCAAATGCTACCACTGACTGGTTTTCAAGCAAAGGAAGAAAGAACAAGTATTAACCCTCCCTACTGTGGAGAGTTGGTGGAGAACCAGTTAACAGTCAATAAAGAAATTCCATCCGACATGGAGATTTGTCTTGAAAATGTTTACAGATTTTTGCTATTAAAAGTATATGCAACAAGGTTCTTGTTACAACACTGTTACTTATTTGTTCCCTACTTACAACATAACTTCACTGACTTCTTTTTCAGGCAGTGTTAACATGTTTCATGCGATGCACCCAAATATTATAACCATATAGGCGCAGGCATGGCTGTGTGGTTAAGGAGTTCGCTTCGCAACCACGTGGTTTCGGGTTCAGTCCCACTGCG
>JAOPJM010001291.1:39453689-39472226 GCA_027124095.1 Muusoctopus leioderma
TATATTAATTAATAGTGCACTACACAGTGGTGTTTAGAAAATTTGAAATGTATGTTTTTAGTAAACACACAATTTAGCCTCGCTGTGAAAAGTAAACAAAGTGGTTACACCACATATTTATCTCTCTGTGGGCAGAAAGAGGGATTGATCTGACTAGTTTCAAGTTTTGATAAACGTTCATCAGAGAATGCTTGCCAATTTTCTGTCCACAGAGAGAATAGTAGCTTATAGCTATTCACAGTGCATACAAACTCAGAAAGAACTAAATTGGTCTGTCTAATGTGCATAACAGTGCAGACACTGGTAATGTGAATTAAGTAATTAATAACACACTACACAGTGATTTTTGTTTTTTATCATTGCTTAGCCCCAGATCACAAGGCCTGCGATTAAAGACTTTCCACCCATGATCATAATTAGTTCATCTTGCCAGTGCTTGCACTGTTATGCAAACTAGACAGACCAATTTAGTTCTGTCTGCATTTGTATACACTATAAATAGCTATAAGCTACTAGTCTCTCTATTGACAGAAAAATGGGTAAGCAACTTGAAACTTGTTAGATCGACCCTTTTTTCTGCCTACAGTGAGACAAACCTGTGGTATAACAATTTTGTTTACTTTTCACAGTGAGGCTGTTTACTAAAAACACATAAGAGTAAGGTCTACCTTACATTTCAAATTATGTATATATCTTTGTAATAAGATTGAATTCACAAATGTTTATTTGTAACACAGGTTTCAGCTCTCTATACAATCTTGGGACAATCAATATCTACTACAGTTGATAAAGAAGGCCTAATATGTCAATGTTATACTGAACTGCTTGTAATGTTTTGTTTCTTTGTTCTTCTGTATTATACGTCTTGTGTTCAAGCAAGCACTAGATTAGAGGTTATTTAGCTGTGAATATTATATGCTTGAGTCTGTTCTATTGTAGTTTAATTCACAAGATTACTATACATATATTAAAACATCTGAAGATTATTTTAAAACACAGTCGAACAAAAGATATGATGGATCGATGTAAATATTGATTTGACTTGTGTATTCTGGGATTCATTAATGGTGGCAATTTAATTAGAGTGGTGTTAGGTGAACTATGTAACATAGAACTGTCAGTAACAACTATGGAAGGGATAATAATAATTTCTTTATAGGAGGGTTAAAATGAAGTTCTGTGACATGTATGCCTCTCTCAACGACATTAACGGCAAAAATGAAGTGATCAAACTATATTTGGCATTCATAACTAAATCACACAGAGTAGATATATCAGGAATTACATCTACACACCAGTAAAGATGAAATAAAATATGAGCATAACATTTACTTGTTTGTTATTGTTGTTTAGCTCCAGGTCAGCTCTGATTCAGATTACCTATGATTAAAGACTTTCCAATCGTGACCATACCATCTTTTTTTTCGGGCATCCAGGACTACATTATCTAATGTGTCCTTTCATTTAGAGTGTGATTTGAGGGAGATTTGGCTACTATCTCTAGTAGGTTGAGCAACTGTGTGGAACAGACATGGGCAACCTCTTTTGACCAGTGGGCTGCATTAGATATTGCTCATCATGAATCAGGCCACACCACTAAAAGAAAAATTTAGCAAACATTGTATTTAATTATTGTATGTGGTTTAGTCTGACTATTTTAGAGTATGATCCTGAAAAATTAAACAACATTTTAATAAAAAGATATTATGCTGTATAACCATGAAATTAAATGTACCATACAGAAAGTCAAAAGGGCTGTAAGTTGCCCATGACTGGTGTAGAAACTCTGTCATTGGTTTGTATTAATTTAATGATATGTTGAGAGAAACATCTACTATCAGTTTGTTCTTGGTGAGAAAATTCAACCTTATAACTTTTTGCAATATTTGTATGTCTGATTGGTATAAATTTTATACTATGTAAGAACTTAATACGTCATATCATTTTCTTAAGCAAGGGCTATGACGCTATTGACTCATAAATAATAATTCTATCAAATTATGAACTAATTGAGTCTTAGAAAAAAAACATAATTTATGGCAGTTCTGAAAAATGGTTATATAAAAAAATTATGTAAATACATGACAATATAGAAAAAGAATCTAGAATGTTGCACAATTGAAGTGGGCTTACTTAAGATATTAGTTATACAGTCAAGTTATACAGTCATCATCATCATCATCATCATCATCATCATTGTTTTACCTCTGCTTTCCATGCTGGCATGGGATTGACGGGTGATTTTGGCCTGAGTCAGTTCTTATTTGGAGTCACCACTCTCTGAGACAGATTGGGGGATCACATCTTGCTTTCAACATTTCGTTTGCCATGGTTTCTACAGCTGGATGCCCTTCCTATCACCAACCACTTTACAGCATGTACTGGGTGCATTTTATCGTGGCACCAACAATAGAGAGGTTTTTGTGTCCGAAAACACCACTGAAGAGTTCTCTCTACCCTACATTATTTCTGTTCGATCGCCAACCACTTTACAGGGTGTACTGGGTGTATTTTATCATGGTACCAACATTCGAGAGGATGCCTTGTCTCCTGCAAGGCTAAGGTGTTCTCTCTACTCTACATAGTCTCCATTCTTGAAGGCAAACCTGACTGAGAGTGTGAATAGAAGGGACGTGATGTACGAGAGGGTTGGAGGGAAAGTGTAGGAGTGTGGGAGTGAAGAAGGAAACAGTGAACGGGTGGTAAAGGAGTTAGAATGGGAAAGTGATAGTGATGGCTACATATTAGCAGTGGTACGGGTGACATAGTTGTCTCATGGTAGGGTAGAGTCATGTGATGTATGGGTGATGGTAGGTTGAGGCACTGATGTCAACTAAGAGGCACGTGAGGAGAGAGGATGAGTAGTGGGTGGTAGATGAGTATAGACAGATCCAAGGTAGAGTGACAAGAGAGGAGGTGGGAGAGGGAGTGGATAAATGAAGATGGCGAAAACCCAGGCATTGTGGTAGGAGAGATGTAGAGCAGTAAGAGAGGTGATGGTGGGGCTTAAGGAAGCATGATAAAGATATTGGGTGGGTAGGACAAATATCATACAGTGAATGGGACCAAGGTGATAAATCAGAGAATTAGAGAATAGTAGGTAGATGGAGACCTAATGGAGGTATACTGCATGGTGGGGTGATAAAGATAGTGGGTGGGTGAAGATGGAGACCTAACAGAAGTATACTGCACAGTGATACAACCCAGCTTCCATATAAACCCCACTATTTTCTAATGGTCATTCTGCCATGCTTGCATCAGTGGGTGGGTTTTCTCCAGACCTGCATGTCACCAATGAACTCGATCCTTTATCATCTCTTTTGTTAGGTTCAACTTCTTGAGGTCAGCCTTCACTACTTCGTCCCATGTCTTCCGGGGTCTCCCTTATACAGTACCATAGGTAATTGGTTAACATTAGGAAAAAGAATTCATCTTTCAAAATATCTGTTTCAGCATTTTATCCAGTTGTCAAAGTCAAAATTTGAAGAAACAGTCAACCCTTTCTTTCTTGGACAAATAAATATAAAATATTACAATAAAAAATATAATTTTTAACATAGACACAATGTCACAAATTTTGGAAGATAGTTATAGTCAATTAAATCAACTCCAATATTTAACTGCTACTTATTCTACTATCCCCAGACAGATGTATGAAAGGCAAAATCGATCTTGGTGAGATTTGAACTCAATGTGAAGGAACTTAATTAAATATCAGAAAGCATTTTGTTTAATGCTCTGCCAATTCTGCAAAAAAAATAAAATATATAATAACAAAAACAATAAATTGGAAAAGGGGTAAGGAGATGGCTACATTTTCCTATTGTGAAAGAATAAACAGTGAAGTCCCTCACTACCCACACAAAAGGATCATCAGCAGTACACCAGACCTCATTGATGTTCCAGCCAGATTCTCCATCTGGCTGGTCATTACTGCATCAAGATTCCCCACTCAGTACCTCCTCCGGTGTTGCTTTCCAGCATCTCCTCTATCCAGCATGAACTAACCTATGCTGCCAAACAAATCCACCTCAACCACCCCTCCACCTCAGGTCCAACCACACCCAAGGCCCGAATACACATCCTAACAGTGAATCCTGCACCGTCCTCAACTCTAAATGTTTGTGCTATATCATCATCGTCATCATCATCATCACCATCACCATCATCATTATCATCACCATCATCATCATCTGCTTAATGCCTGTTTTACAATATTGCTATGTATTGAATATATATGGCCATCACTTCTTATTCTCTGTCCTTTAATCTGGGGCACTTAACTTTTCAAGGTTCAACATCAGTGGAATCATTTTGAAACATAACTGCCTTTGACTTCCTTTTAGACTTTCTTTCCTTTTGTACTGTTATTCATCCAGCGTTCTACGATAGCATTAGTGTGATGGATTTCAATAGTATTTTACAATTGTATGTCCATTTTACTGCTAACCACTCAACTGTGGAGTAGGGGTCAATTTTGGCACAATAAGGTAATGTGCTTTGTCCAGATGCACACAGTGCCATCCTAAGGTAGGTGCTATGGGTGCTCTAGCACCAGGGCCAAGAAGGCCCATGGGATCATGAATCCCTTGGGGGAGAGAGGGATATGGAAATAGTTTGATAGGGGTGGCCCTATGTGCACAACACACACGTATCTATTAAATTTAAACTCATGATCATGAGGTCATTTGTCCAGCAAGTTTAACTCCATCCCTGAAATATGTGACATTTCATTTAATACCTTTACTTGTACTTCACTATATAACTTTAGTCTAACTTTGTTGTCTTAGTTTTACTTCTTATATTTCAAATTAATTTCCAATCATTAATTCTCTAGCTCAGTAAGTGTGACATATTTCTGTACATTAATGCTTCTCTTACTTTCTCTGCTGCAGGTTGGTTTGGTGTTTCTGCTCAGTATTGCATCATTAATCATCTATTTCATAGATGCATCAGTTGGGTAAGTTAAACTATAGATATTATATATAATCTCTCTCTCTCTCTCCATCTCCCTATTTCTATCTCCCCTCTCCCTTTCTATTTTAGAACCATTGCAGTGATGTTTGCATGAATATAGGTGAATAATTTGGTGTAGTTAGAAAATGCATTAGAATTATATTCAGCTTTCTTCTCCCTTTAATCCAAAGTGGGGCTAAGATTAAAGCAGATGGCTAACCTCTGTAGCGGTCCTCCTGAATTGTATGGAATTAACATACCTGAGGATCAGTTTGAATTGCTTTAGGCTTATATATGATGATGAAAACATGTTTTTTTACTGTTTAGTCTGGAGGGAAGGCAGTGCCCATCACCCTTTTTTCAGGGCCTCCAAGACTGGTGGGAGGGAGGGGAGGAAGGTATCCTCAGACTGGAGACCTGGCCCAAATGCTTGCAATAGAGTGGACTCTGCTAAAGGCACCCTAAGGGCAACAGATTGAGTCTGCCACCCAAGTAGGCCATAGCAGGATTTGAACTCAGAATGCAAAGAGCTGGAATAAATACCACAAGGCATCTCGTCTGAAGCTCTAACGATTCCACCACCCAACCACCCTAGACTGGTATTTTATTTATCTACCCCAGAAGGATGAAAGGCAAAGTTGACCTCGGTGGAATTTGAACTCAGAGCGCAGTGAGCCAGAATAAATACTGCAAGGCATTCTGTTCCATGTGCTAATGACTCTGGAAGTTGTAGAGAGATGTAGTTTTATGGAGATAGTATTGAGCTAAGCACTTAGAAGGGAGTTATAGGAAGTGTGACATGGTGTAAGAATCAAGAAGAGAGATAGGTGAATAATATTAACCCTTTTGTGACCATATTTCTAATGAAATACACTGCTTATGTGTTTCAATTAATTTTGATAATAGTCAAGACGTTTTAGGGATTTAGTAAAAATAAGATTTTCATAATTAAGCTGGTATTTCGAACATAACTTAACAAAAGATTATTACATAAAATTTATAATGGAAATTTTTAATTGAAGTATGAGCACTTTAAAATGTGAAGTTTTGTATTGTGAAACCAGAGGCGGTTGGTATCAAACTGGTTAATTTAATTAAGTGGGGTAGTGAGTCATTGTAGAAACTCTTTGAAACAGTAAACACAGCCCGACTTGGAATAAGTTTGTGATGTTACCAAAGCAGAAGGACCTTTGTTAATTTTGATTGTTGTTGTTGTTGAATAAAGCAGACTTTGAAGCATGAGAGTCTTTATTTTGTAGTTTAATTTATGTGATTCTCGCTTTAATGATACAATGGAGTTGAAGTTTGTTGAGGAAAATTTAGTTGCTACATTAAGCAGATTGAGCTACTATATAGAAAGAAGTTCATTGTGGATGCAGTATGGCTGAATGATTAAGAAGTTTACTTCGCAATCACAAGGTCCCAGGTTTGATCCCATTGCATAGCAGCTTGGGCAAGTGTCTTTACCATAGCCTTGGGTTGACCCAAGCCTTGTGAGTGAAATTAGGTAGATGGAAACTGTGCGGAAGCCTGTTGAATCGATTGTATCTGTAATTCAAAGATCCAGCCTTGACACACAGTGTCATGCTGATTCTGCCTGAGGATTATGTTACGGGTACATGTGTCTGTGGAATACTCAGCCACTTACATGCTAATTCAATGAGCAGGCAAGTTCAATTGATCAAACAACTGAACACTCATCGTTTGGAATCCAGACAGAGATCCATCATAGTAGTTCATTTGTTGACCCATCTTACATTTTGATAATGGATACAAATATGAACACATCTGTAAGTACTGGCTATGGTGTGAAATATTAACTTTGTAGTGTCAATAACTTCTCTTGTCCGTGTTTACTGTTTTTTTACTATATAAATCTCACCTAGTTAGATATAGCCTAAAAATAATTACTAGTATTCTTAGTGAAGTTTAGTTAAAGATCCTGTTCACCCACGCTTTCTTTCAGATATCAGCTAACAACAAATATAATTCTACTCGAATGCTTTGAAATCAGTTAGAATGAGATACACTAAATTGCTCTCTAGGTATCAATCTCCCTGTTTGTGTAAGCGGTTAGCATCAGGACTGACATTCAGCTGTCCAATCTATACCAGAATAAAAAAAGTGGTTATAAAACAGCAAATAAAATAACATCTAAGACCATTTATACAGTATTTCAAAAAATATACAGTATTATATTCTGTCTCATCAAAGATTAACCTATGTCATTAGACTTCCTAATTAGTCTTTTATCACTTTTTTACTGTTCATATATCCAAAAGTTATTTCTTTTTACTAGACCAAAGGAACATGTTAATATAAACCATTATAATCACTAAGTTGAGACAGAAAATAGCCATAGGCCAACTGATGGGAGTTGAAATACATATCTATCGCTTACCAGGAAATTGCATTACTGATTACACTACAGGGTCCTCTTCTCAAATGTAGTGTAAACTGTACGGTCATCTGTCAACTAAGAGATGCATAGTTCAAGTTCTGATAGTGGGCTTGTTACTCTTCTCTGTCTCAAATTGGTGTTTATAATGTCGAATATCAATTGCATTAAAAATCTCAGCATTTAATTCATAATGGTATATTTTATTAGGAAAAGAGATGTATTTAATATAATTATATCCTGAATATTACTGCCAATAGGATTTGAAATTATGATACACAAAACCATAAATCTAGAGTTATTCCATATGTACCAATTTAACAGTTACTAATCAACTGCATTTCAGTAAATATTAGAAATAATGCGTTTCTTGATAAGTTTCTTTAAAATGATACTTTGAGAAAAGTAGATCCTTAACACTTAATGCCACCAACAATTTGGTGTGAAACATTAGATGCACAACAGCGTATCCTAATGAAACAGTCTTATGGCATTGCATATATTGTATAAAAAAGATTTCTGTTCTTCTTCAAATCCAAGAAACATTTTAACCCAAAGTAATTTTTGACTCTCTCAAGAGACATCCCACTATAAAACACAGTTCTTACTTATAGAATAGTACATTTTCTTCAATCACTGAATCCACAGTATCCATAAGAAAGCTACCCTCCTGATCAATAAACACTCCCTTACATAAGCCAATGAGGGAGCCTCTACATGGTCACCTAGCCTGCTAAAAATAGCAACCAAATCTCCCTCTAATCCCACCCTGCCAATCTTATAAATTGAAGTTCCCATTGAATAATGTAAGCCTAGATACACTATCTCTGAAAAAACAAAAAGATGGAAACCTTTAATCATAGGTCTACTTGATCAGGGATGACTTGATGCTAAACAACAATAACATTCTCTTATTAAGGTTCTCCAATCTCTGACTTGTTGCTTTGCTTTGTCTTCTCTCTGCCTCTTCTATTGTAATGGACACTGCTCTTTAGATCTTGCTTACTACACTTTGACTCCACTGCAACATAATTATTTCACATCTCTCTCTACTTTTTGCCTCCCATACTCTATTTCTTTCCCTAAACCCTATTACCCACAGTACTTTTCTCAAAGGATTGCTGTCCTGTAGAACCTGTTCTCCTTGTCTGTATGTAAACTTTACAAACTTTACAAACTCAACTGTTACCATATCCTCCTACCTTTCGGATGTAAGACTGCCCTTCACTTTCAGAATACAAGTAATGCCCTTTCCGCTAATAAACAAAGATGTTTTTTTTTTAAATGGAACCAGCCAATCCTAAACCTGGCGAAAACCAAAGAAATAGATGTTTAGATGTTCGGTGCAACAAAATATGAACATTTGTTGTTGTTGTTGTTGCCCACTTCACTATTGCCAGTGAGCACATCCAATGAGTGCAAGGCTTTCATATATATATATTTTTCCCTTTGCAGCCTAAAAACTCCAATTTTTATTCATTGAGATTTTGTGTTTAACAGTAACAAAAAAAAAAGAAGAAAAAACATATTTCAGTTTGGTGGAATCCTCCTCAAACCTATTCGTATTTGTCATCAAATTTGAGGTAATCACTGTAAATAATTTTATTTTAATTTGAAGCATTTGAATGATTAAACTACCAGACTTGTGATTATGAGTTCAAGCTCAGTTTTAATCAAGTGAAAATACCTAGCTGGAAAAGTATTTACCTTCTTTTACTTCTTTTACTGGTTTCAGCCATTGGACTGAGGCCATGCTGGAGCACTGACTTCAAAGGTTTTTAGTCAATCATATCAACTGCAGTACTTATTTCAGTCTGGTGCTTAGTTTATCAATCTGTATTTGTCAAACTGCTAAGTTATGAAACATAAAGAGACACAACATAAACAACAACACTGGTTTTTAGACCGGTGTAAATGTAAACACAGACAGAGGCACCACATATACATATATACGATAGGCTTCTGCAATATACGTCTACCAAATTCCACTCACAACATTTTGGTGAATTCGAGGCTATAGTAGAAGACACTTGCCTATGGTACCATGCAGTGGGATCAAACTCGGAACCATGTGGTTGCAAACGAAATTCTTAACAACAAAAACCATTCCTGCACCTATTTTTTCTTCCCGTAACAAAATATACTAGTGTTATATTAACTTCTCAATATACACTTTGATGTCAATAATTTGCATACCTTTCCAAATAATATGGAATAATACATTAAATGATAAACTGTTGAAACAAGCAACAAGAGAAATTTTAGGTTTTGGAATTAGGTTTCTATGTTAATGACATCATATAACACATAACTTAATCTTCATATTTTTATTCTTGATGTTGTCTTATAAATTCATGAAGAAAGGAACTATAAAGAAAGGAACAAAAGATGCAGAGTCAAATTGGATGAAACAACATGAGAGAGAAAGAGCTAGAGCAAGATCCACTACACTGGCCCTGCCAACAATATACTGCAATACATGCAGACATGGTTGTACCAGTGCCTGTGGTCTACAGTCCCACAAAATAGTGAAACTCTGTTGATGGAGTTCCTTCATTAAATTTGAGGGGAAAAAAAGCCTTTTCTGCCACTAAATCATACTTGATTATGAGTGACTGCCGAGAGAGAGAGAGTTTGTGTATCTTGCACTGATATACATCAGCAAGAAAACCGATAAACCAGTGCTTTCAAACAAAAATAGCTTGTGGTATTTATTCCACCCGCATTGCACAAACATTCTCTTGTCACTCTTGTAAAAGCAATGAACTAGTAATTAGTCCATTATAAACTTATAACCAACAACACTATTGTTTACAAAATGCAACATAAAAATAATTTATAAATGTACAGTATTATTCCATAAACTTTAATCCCGTCTCATCTATGAAGCTTAATGTTTTCATGTTTAATCTAACCACTCACCTCACCAAAATTTTCATTAGTTTATCTGCATCATGAATACCTCATACTGTTAACTCACAGAAGTTTGATCACTCTTAAAATGAATGAATTATACACTCTATGTCCATGCCAACAAAGCCATCTTTCCAACATACATTAGCTAATGTTTTTGATGACCAGCTGCTTTCTTAATTCACTTATATTCAGTCTTTTTTATAAATTAATATTGTACATCTAATGCATCATACACAATATTGATTTTATTTCATTCCTATTGTATATTTTTTTCTATTTTCTTTCTAGGCAAGATGTTGAATCCTGCAGACCCTGGTCATTGAGTACAACTCAACAAGTTGATTTAGCATTCAATGTGTTTTTTATGATATATTTTTTTATTCGGGTGTGTATACTTGATAATATCTTAAATTTCAGTTTTCTATTTTTTTAAATATCCTAAAATGAAAATTATATTAGTTTCAAAAAATAAATATTAAATGAAAAAATATTTTACCCAGAATAAAATGTAGTTTTTTTACAAAGATATTTTGATGAGAATGATATGAATAAGGATAAAATGAAAAGGTAAAAATGTACATATCCCTGTTGAAAAACCATGAAATATAAATTCCATATAAATTATGTTCCATACAAATTATATTTTATAATTATAATACTGTGTTTAGGTGAAATGCCAAAGTGAATAAGGTATAAACTTACTAGCTCATGTGAAGGTGCATGGCCTTGTGGTTAGGCAATTGGACTTATGATCGTAAAGGCATGGGTTTGATTCCCAGACCAAGTGGCGCATTGTGTCCTTGAATAAGGCACTTTATTTCACATTGCTTCAGTCCACAGCTGAAAAATGAATACCAGCAGCAGCTGGGGGTTAACCCTCTGATGGACTGTCATCCTGTTCGGGGAAGGAAGTCTTGCACTCTCATCCACTTAACGGCACAGAAACCGAGATACGGTCCAGCTCTAATGGGCCCATAAAAAAGGGCTCGAGAAAGATTTTAATTTAACTTACTAGGTCATTAGTTGGTAGTTCAAATGCCTGTATGGCTGGGCACACATACACTTAATTTCACATGCCTTGATTGTTGGAATGAATAGATACTAAATCTTGGAATATTACCTTTAATTGACTAGCATTGTTTCCATGGAAGATCTGCTTCTTATTCCCTTAACATACTGAATCTGGAGCTAAACACTGACATTGCCAGCCTTTGTGACACATGGGGACATCATTTTATAATATCTCAGTACTATGTAGGTAATGTTATGACTGAGAGGAAGAATGGTTGAGAAGCTTGACAATTGAATTAAAAGTCACAAATTCAAACTACCCCACTACTCACGTGTTATATAGCTCAACAAAGCATAACACTCTACTTGCCTGATAAATATGAACCAGTTAGATTTTATGAGTGGTTAATGTTAGAACATTTAAAGGTCAAAGAGTCCCAGAACTCTTGATAGAGTCGTAGGAGCACCCATCATGACCCATGGCATGTCTAGGGCAACATTTAGACCTGGCGGAGCCCATCCCTCTCCAGGTCGTAATACTCGTGTTTACCAGCTGAGCAGACTGGAACAATGTGGAGTAAAGTGCCTTACCCAAGGACACAACGTGCCTCCCTGTCCAGGAATTGAACACACAATCTTACAATCATGAGTCCAGTGGCCTTACCACTAGGCCATCCGCCTCTATGTCAGAGCAGTATACCTCTACAAAAAACCTTTAAAAGTTGATGCAAATGTTTCAAAACTCATACAAAATATTGATTAGTGGCATAGACACAAGGCTTTTTATTTATAAGGAAGAAAAAAATACGATTGTATGAATTCAACCTTCCCCAAGGTCATTAGCTGCGTAAGTTAAGTGAAATAGCTACTACTGGGAATAGAAATATCAGGTGTGGACTTGCTTAAACAGAAGTTTACTTTTACAAGCCTCTGATGTCTAATTGTGTTTTCTTTTGTATATATACCAGTTATTGTTAGGGAAAGTGTTAATCTACTGAGTACACTACTATTCTTTGAGGGAGCCTCTACACAGTCACTCAACCTGCTAGAAATAGCAGCTAAATTTCCTCAAATCACACCCTACAGTCTTGGGAAAAAGGAGACGCATTGGATGATTTAGTCCTAGATATACAACAGACAGGATGGCCATGGCTGAAATGTCTTTGGTCATAAGTCTGCTCAACCAGGGCTGATCTGTGACTAAACAACAACTAATACTCAATTTACTAAGCCTTAAGGAATGAAGAACAATATCAGCCCTTGTATGGTTTTAACTCATCACAGTAAGACACTGAACTTTGGTTTTCTTAAAAGTAAACCTGTCTAGTTTTCTTTCCACTTGATGCAAGGTGCCACATTTGTTGAGGAAATGGGATGCTGAGAGTGATATTCAAGTTATCTTTAGGTTGAAATAGCTTCAAATATGAATTGAAACTAGTTTGTAGGCATTGGATCGCTTGAAATGTGGTTGCTACATTGAATGTAAAGACATTCACAATAAAAGAAACTAAAAACTGCCCGAACACAATAACATTAGATAAAAAGTACTATTCTCCATTACAAGAGAAATATATATAACTATGCTTTTTCTTACACTTGAATTTGATTGTTGGCATTTCAAATACTTTCAGACTAGGTAGATAGGGAGGTATTTTTTTTTTATTTAACTGTCTACAATATGTTGATACAAAAGCATATATACAAACACTATATATAGAAATTGGCAATTGATAGAGAATAAAGAATAGCCTAAACGATAAAAAGTAAAGGCAATTTGAGATAGACAATGAAAAAGGCAATGTCCTTTGACTGAGCTGCCTTCCAGATTTGTTTAGTGGTCATGGGGAGTAATAAACATGCAGTAAAAGCGGAAATTTAAAAGAAAATAATATTTAAAAAACTACTAAAATAAGGAAAAACATAAAGTAAACTTTAGAAAAATAGTAATAATAAATTCTAACATTGGCACACGACCATAAATTCCAGGGAATTGTTATGTCGGTTTAATTGATGCCAGTACTTGTCTGGTACTTGTTTTACCTACCCCAGGGAGATGAAAGGCAAAGTCAACTACAGCAGAAGATAAAAAGTTATAAATTAACAATCTAAAAGAAAAATGAGTTTGTGAGCAATGATTGATTCAGTTAATGATAGTCAATGTTAATTGACTGTATCTCAATCTTTGTAACAAAATTTGCAGGAAATTCTGTAAATTAATTTGATTATTTTAGGTGAGTACCATAAGCTGGAAGATAAGTTCTGGGTGATTCAATACTGTGACTCAGTTTTCATTCCCATATCTATTTATTTCCCTTCATTTATCTTACCAATGTCTTTAAGTAAAGCAGTCTGAAGTTTCTTGAACCAATGAAGGGAGCCTCTACACAGTTACTTGACCAGCTAGAAATAGCAACCAAATCTCCCTCAAAGTACACCACAATTTTTAAAAAAATAACGTACTGGATAATATAGTTCTAGAAACATTATATTGGAAACAAAGATGGGATGGTCACGGCTGGAATGCCTTTGATCATAGGTCTCTTTTATCAGGGCTGGTCTTGGGCTAAACAACATCACAAGCTTTATGCCTCAAATTTTTTTTCTCCTAATGATGTCAACAGGAAACCATTCTAGCGTGTATTCCCTGAGACACTATAGTAAATTTATAGCAAGTTACATCCAAGATTAGATTTGTATTTCTTTTTTTTTTAAACTACTTTTTAAATAAGATTAAATTGAATTAGATACCTTACAAAAATGAATCCAAGATAGAAAAATGTGCTTAGAACTGCCCACAGGAATCAAACCATGCATCTGTCATAGACCGGATGACCGTGATAACCACTACACCAAAGCACCCCTAGCACACTTCATCCACTCAAATTAGTGCCTATAAAGTGTCTCCTGCAATATTTCTGCCTATCTCATCTCTTCCCATGAGAGTCCTCGGTATTTTGTAGCTACTTAAAAGTTAAAATATGTTCAAATATTTTTCTGAATTTAATTAATTTTGTTATATTGGTGACACCACCAATTATTAAATCTGTTCTTTCAAATGTTTTTTTCTATTTCAGTTTGTTGCTGCAAATGATAAACTATGGTTTTGGCTGGAGCTTTTCTCTTTTGTCGACTATTTTACAATTCCACCATCTTTTGTGGCCATATACCTAGACCGAAATTGGTTAGGTGAGTACTCTTCAATAACATTGTATATATCCTCATCATCATCAGCATTGTTTCAACATCTGTTTATATGACATAGGTGAGATCAACTTACAATACAATATTTCTCCGTTTGTTTCAATTCTGTGTCATCTCACAGATGAGATGACACAGCTTACTCAAATCTGACCTCACTAAATTCAAATTTTCTTTGGGAAACCGTTTTTTTTTTTTTTATCACTTAGTCAGAGAAAGAAGAGCAGCCCAATACCGTTTTCATGGTCTCCAAAACCGGTGGGAGGAAGTTATCCTCAGACCGGAGACCTGGCTTAAATGCTTGGAACAAAGTGTACTCCACTAAAGGCACCCAAGTGCCAGGTGGCAGTGTTTAACTGGGTGACAGATGAAATCTACAACCCTGGGATAACCTTTACTGCAGTAACTCATATTATATCACAATTAATTAGTACAGTTTATGCCATAGGTCATGGTCAGTTGAGACAGACAACGCTTTTTATTTACAATGTCATTTTTATAATCTAGTATAGAAAGAACTCTGTTTTTCCCCTACAAGGTCAAAATACAGTTAAATGAAAGCCTTGAATGGAATGAAAACCTTACTACAAATGTAGTATAAGTAAATCCAAAGGCCCAATCTTCAGTAACATGATAATGCTAATGATATATAAAATTTATAGTTCCTCTATTAATATTTTCCTCTAAATTATCTTTTTTACTAAAGAAAGGAGTTTATATTTGCATATACATATATAAACAGATTTCAAACTGGTATTGGTTACCAAGTGAACTTACCAAAGACAACTGGCCTAACTAAAAATTTAAAACTTGAATAAACTTCTTGTTTAGCTTGCAAAATTATGTTTCTAGAATTTTGGGTCTCTCACATAAAGTTTCAAAGGATTCATTGAGAGAAACTGCATAGATAAAAAGAATTATGATTAGCTGCTGCAAGCTAGAAATGCTTATGCGTGCTGTTGTGTTATGAAGGGTTGCTGTTAGTAATGAGTCTTAGTAGGCTGTTATGTGGGGGAACATTTCTAAATATATTTGTATTGCTACACTAAATCTAAAACTGATGCATACTGCTGCTTACTAGCTTGCTTGTTTATTTATAGAGGGGCTTCCTAAATTATAAACATGGTTTCCATAATCTTACATATGATATGTTTATTTTTTGTAATTCAAAGAAGTCTTTTCCTAATTAATTTGGTTGGTATAAGTGTGGTTATGGGGTGTATATAAGCAAACCATGGTAATGTTTTATGAATTAATGGTTGGCATAAATGCTATAATTAGAAAGCAAATGATTTATAATTCTATATGTATTATCATGAAGCATTGTATAGAAGTATTAGCTTTTGGTGTTAGGTAAGGTTTTCATATATATTTTATTTATTTTGTTGGGTGGTTTTTTGTATTTTTTTTTCTTAAAATGTTTGCATGTTTCAAATAGTTCTAAAATATATATTTAAGGGAATGCACTGAGGCCTGAAACAACTAAATATTGATAAACGTTTTAGGACATTTTTATCAAAGGAGTAATGGAACTTAAAGTAAATCAATTTTACATTCCCATCCCAGCTATGAGACATGAGTATAGAATTAAATTGACTGAATAGTACTTTGGAAGAGGTGAAATGACTGAGAGTATAAAGTAATTAGATTAACATCTCATGGGTCTGGAGTTCACATCTCAGTACAAGACTATAGGCAAAATACTTAATTCTACTTGACTCACTTTAAGGTTTCCTGCTGGTGGTAGAAAATAATTTTACCCAATAGGATATTTGTCTTTTATAGAGGTGGGAGACAAATTATATAGAGCAAAAAACTTTGATAAATATTTAAACAGATCTGGTAATACTCATCTCTCCAGTAGGAAAATCTTTTGCTATACAGTAGACATACTGTGACATGTTATAAAACAAGAATTTTAGTTGATTTTTTTAATTTTTAGTTTGGCTTTATTTAAATATACTCTATAAACTCCTATTGAGAGAGAAAATAATTGTTTCTAATACAGGTACAAGGTCAAAAATGTGAGGGAGATTGTATCGACACCAGTACTTGACTGCTACTTTATATATCTACCCCAAAAGGCAAAATTGACCTTGGTGAGATTTGAGCTCAGAATGTAAAGAGCCGTACCTAAATACCGCAAGGCATTTGGTCCAACACTCTAACAATTCTGCCAATCCACCACCCTTTTGAGAGAGAGAGAGTGATTAAGAAAATTTTTGCTGTATTCATTCGTTTATAATACACACACATGTGTAATGCACACCCATAATTATGGGCAATGAAATCACGAGAAAAAATAACTCTCATGCACTGTCCCCTTTAAGCTGTGTGCATGTGCTAACATGTTTTGCAACCAGCGTACAAAAGAAATTAATGTATGCCCAAGTAATTAACGAGTGTGCAAAAGGTTAATTGCCTAAAATAATGTAGTAATTAATAATTATACTCATTATACATTCAGTACACACATACTTTTGTCATAGGAAAAAAATTGCACAAAATTTAGATTTTTGAACTCACTGACAATTAAAAATTAGAGGGAACCTGTGTATAATATGTACTGACTTTTCTTTAGTATTACGATGTATGGAAAAAGGAGTGTTTAGTCAGATTTATTATAATTACTGTATAAAATACATTGAAAAAGTTCACATATACTAAATGAAACAAAAACAAATTAGAATGTGATCTTTGAACTTTACCAGCGTAGGCTGTAAAGTCAACATTGTAGAAATCGTATGAGCATATTTTTCATGCAAAAGAAGTGCATATTATACATGAATAAATATGGTAAATACAATGTTTTCTAATTCTTCATAATTTGTCATTAAACGATTATTTATTGGAAACGAATTATTATTATTATTCAAGTACTGGGGTTGTTGGCCTTGTGCCTATGGTAGAAACAATTATTATTATTATTATTATTATTAGGCGGCGAATTGGCAGTCATTAGCATGTCGGACAGAATGCCTTGCAGTATTCGTTCTAGCTTATTGCGCTCTGACTTCAAATCTTGCTGAGGTCAACTTCGCTTTTGATCCTTTCAAGGTCGATAAATAAAGTACCAGTGAAATACTGGGTCGATGAAACCACCTGTTCCCCTCCCCAAAAATGTGCCAATGCTAGAAACAATTATTATTATTATTATTATTATCTTCTTTTAACACGGCTTCAGGTTTTAACCAGATACATACTAGGTACTCTTCATCAAGTCATATGACCTCAGACAGAGAGTACCTTTCACAGAATGTTGGCAGTTCCAATTAGTGCCGATTTTTGTAAGGCACAACATTAGTTTATGTGTTCCACATTCATGAGATTTCCAAATAAAGTTCTGAATACTTTAAAGAGACTCTTTAAAATTGTAATTTAAAATGTATTATTGTTGTCTCCAACATGAGGGCAGAAAGTTGCCAGCCATGATATCCACTTGTTTAGACTCATTTCTTCACTCTATCTCTACTACTACTACAATCGTGGACATCATAACAGCTAAGATAAATTTCACCACTATTTCTCCTTTTCACTCTATCTCTACTACTACAATCGTGGACATCATAACAGCTATGGTAAACTTTGCCACTATTTATCTTGTTTTTTTTTTATGTAGTTTAATAACCTAATTGTTAATCCCTATTTTTTCTTCCCTCTTTAAATGCAGTTTGATAACTTAATTTTTAATTTACAGGAAAGTCTGTTTAAAATTGTAATTTAAAATTTGTTATTGTTGTCTCCAACATGAGGGTAGAAAGGTGCAATCATTCTTACGGAGTTGTTAGTGCGTCAGACAGAATGCCTTGCAGTATTCGTTCTGGCTCACTACACTCTGAGCTCAAATCTTGCCGAGGTCAATTTTGCCTTTTCATTCTTTCGGGGTCAATAAAATAAAGTACCAGTCAAGTACTGGGGTTGTTGGCCTTGTGCCTATGCTAGAAACAATTATTGTTAGGTGGTGAATTGGCAGTCATTAGTGCAGGGATGTCCAACCCGCGGCCCGCGGGCCAAATGCGGCCCGATTAACATTTTCATGCGGCCCGCCGAGCATTTAT